>PVHX01003165.1:0-148710 GCA_004024805.1 Geosciurus inauris
GCCACGCCTCCTGGCTACCGCTGCCTCCCGGTGATCCTGTACTCACACATACACGAGCAAAATTCCTGCGTGGGATGTTGAGCTGCAGAATGATGCCAGGAAGCTGGCTGGAAAACGGCACCTCCACCACTTCCAGCTTTGGTCCCTGAGAGCCTAGCGCAGAGTGGACTGTCTAGGCCGCCATCTTGGAACCGCCCTCTCTGATAACATGTATTAAAAGGCAATTTTTGAGAAAAAATAAATAAAGTTAAAAAAAACAAAAATAAGTATTCACCAAGAGAAAATTTTTAAAAAAAAAGAAAATATGCAGAGAAAGAGGAGGGTTGGTACTGAAACACGCTACCTGCAGCTCAAGGGATTCCAGCATTTGAAGGTTAGGTGACTACAATAAGCAGCAAAGGAAAGCCATGGGTAGGAAAGGAATCCATGTTGTGCAGTGTGATGGAGGGCAAGATTGAGAGTTTTAAGGAGGGATAACCAATCATTTGTAATCCACCAGAGAACTCACGTTTGTGTGGAGGGTTAAAGCCTAAAATAAAATTAGGTGGTCGGGCTGGGGATGTAGCTTAGTGATAGAGCATGTACTAGCATGTGGTAGGCCCTGGTTTCAACCCCCAAGGCAAAAATAACCAAAAAACAAACAAACAAATCCAGATTCTCAAAAGAAAGATATAGGTGGAAAATGGGTATATGGAAACAGTGCTTGTAGATAGTTATTAAGAAGAAGTTTGTAAAGGAGAAAGAAGGTGGTAACTAGGAGAGTTGGGTAATGGAACGGTAGTTAGAAGAGTGGAGTAAATTTGAGTTATGGAACTGTAAATCCATTTTTTAAAAAGTAGAGAATTTTAAGCACAGTGAAGACTGGTAAGGATCCAGTTCAAAGGGAGAGGGTATAGATATAGAGGGTGAACTTCCTCAGAAATTAGGAGAAGCTATGACAGATATGAGTGTGTTAAGTGTTAAGAGTTAGTCCAAAAATCAGAGGCAACATTTAAAAAATTTTTTCCCCATAAACGTACTCAAATTACCAAACACTTTGCTGAGCATGAAATTTATAAAGTGGTTATATTTATTGCTAAAAATCTTTAGTACCAAAGTGTGTGTGCATGTGATTAAGTCTTCTGTATTTAAGACTTATGCCTCAGTTAATGAAAAGTTATGGATATATTTTATCTACTCAGCAAAGACCATTTTAAAGAGAAATGCCAACTTAGCCAGCAAATTAGTTTCAAGCAAGTACACAACTGAAACAGATGAACAGAACACACATTGCAATTTACTGTTTTATTTCTGTAGATTTACCTGAGTGATTCCTCCTCTAAGCAACCGGAGTGCTTTTCTAAATCTCACTTTAAATTTTGCTAGCATATAGACTAAATTCACATGAAGGATGTTATATAGAGTTATCTGTACCATTTTAAAATATATTCATGGAGGAAACTACAAACTTAAGACCTTCTACATTAATAGACTTTGCTTGATGGATTAAATTAAAATCCAGGTTTCAAAACAACCTGCTCACCCACTGACAAAATAAGCAAACATCCTTGAAGAGAAAAGTAGATTAGAACAGGCCTTGGACAGCAGAGGACTAGGTGGATGACCATGGCTATCCAGAAGAATAAAGCTGGTCTGACAGCACAGTGAGCTAAACCCACCAACCTCATCTCCTCTCAACCACTCTCCTACTACACAGTTCTCAAACTGGTCAGTTGAACAAGTAGATTGGCTAGAACCTATAAAGCATTTTATATGTTATAAAAATAAAAAGAGCCAGGTGCGGTGGCGCGCCCGTAATCCCAGCACTTTGGGAGGCTGAGACAGGAGAATAGCAAGTTTAAACCAGCCTCAGCAACAGCAAGGTGCTAAGCAACTCAGTGAGACCCTGTCTCTACATAAAACACAAAATAGGGCTGGGGATGTGGCTCAGTGGGCGAGCACCCCTGAGTTCAATCCCTGGCACCAAAATAAATAAATTAAATAAATAAATAAATAAATAAATAAATAAATAAATAAATAGAACTACATCCAAAAGTGGTTTTAAAAACAGTCATTTTTGTAAATAAATTATAATAAGTGAAATATTTAAAATTTTTTCATTTAGATGCAGAGTATGTCCACTGTCAATGGTCTCAAATTTCTTCATCATCACAATAGTAGATGGCTATCACTTATTTCCAAATATGAGACTACTTTTGAATGTAAAATGATAATAAAGCTTTCTTTGTTGATTTTTACAAGAAAAAACTTAAGTCTGAATAATTTCATTTGTTATTGAAATAAGAGCTTCTTAGCAAATCAGACCAATTATAAATGAAGTTACATACAATTGCTATAAATCTCTTAGGCATTAACCTCATGTTCTGGGAACAATTTAATCAGACTGAATATCCTCTCATGTAACCAGAGAAAAATACATCCTCCTAAAATTTTCCACATACTACCTCAATCATCTGTAAGGATTGCTTTATGGAACAAACCAGAGCATATAACTAAACACATGAAGTTGCTTCATGCATATGACAGAGAGAAGTTGACATGCAAAGTGCATGCCAACAGTTCTATTCAGCGCCTAATTGCATCTTTAATACCAAATTATGGGAGGGCAAGTAACAGTACAATATCAAGATTCTTTTGACAAGGTCTATATAATCTATTTGATGCTGTTGGAAAAACAGCATATGCTGTAGGTAATTGCTAAAATCTCAAAGGATACTTCCCAATTACTGAAAATGAAACCAAATGTTTCAGAACCTCACCACCACTTGTGATCCTGATAAACCCCACAGACACAGATGGAACCATAGGTACATGTTCATAATGATGGGGTTGGTAATTAAGTAGTCAGTGACCCTTAAAAGCATGGTTTTGACCTTGACAGTAACCTTTCAAATAATTGAATGCAGCAGAGACTTTAATATAGTCACCTTAACTTTTTAAAAAAAATCTGTCTTGTCCCTCATGATTACCAACAGCCTACACTGGCTAGTGGCGTACTTAATCCAAATGCCATTCCAGACTTTTAGTTTGAGGGAAAGGTATACGAGATAGACACTTTGCTATGAAATCCTGAGAATGGGGGCTTTATACTCACACTCCTTAGTCTTAATGTGCTTAGGGGAGAATACATAAGCATATATGAAAGGAATTTCATAGGAACTAAATGTGGGATTCCTGAACAGTGGTGAGTGCTCATTTGTGGTCATTCACTTTGTGTGAAACCAGTGGTGAGAGTAGGGTTATTTTTCTCTACCAAGTTTGTATGTAAGTCTACAGTAGGTAGATAGCAGAATTTGTAGAGGTTTGGGGCTTGTTTTATAAGAAAAATGGAAGATGAAAAGGATAACAGAGTAATGGTTGGGATACAATTTGTGGAAGAGGAAGGAAGAACAATGTGGGAGAACGTTCATGCATATTAAAAAGAATGTACTTTCTTGTTACGTCAAGACATTTTGGAGTAAGTAACTAAAGAAAGTAAGCTAGAAGTATATGTGGTTGTGGTCAGAAAATGGGATGTGTGAGCCAACCTTGAACCCCAGATTGAAATTATTATTAAGTAACATAATGGACCCGTGCTTGGCTCTACCTTTTCAACATATTTTATTATAAAAATAAAACAGCTATTAAAAACTTAGAATGGGCCTACCTTGTTTGCATTAATATCTTACATTTATATTGTAACTCATTTTATTAATCACTTTTTTCACATATTATTGCATGTAGTCACACTAAAAACATTATGAGTTAATATTTTCATCCTCATCACAGATGAGAAACTTGAGAAATCTTGGGAAGAAAGTAGTTGGCGTCAATAAAATAGCATAGTACTTGAGATCCTGTATTCTAGTTCTTGCTACTTGAAAAGTAACCTTTGGACATTACTCAGTGTTTTGGGTTTTGAGTCATCTCGGGCCATATAAAAGTGATGTTCCTTGTTTGTAACAAGGGGCTTAAAATTTTATTTTACTGTTCAATATCCTTTTTGCTTCTCAATATCTAGATCCATAAAACATGTGTAATTGTTGCATTGTTCTTTGTTCCAGGCAGAATAAAAATGAGTTACATATGACTAAGAGGATACTACAATTAGGAGGGTGCTAGCAGATACCCCTATTCATTGCAGAGATGATAACCTCCCTTAGAATGATCAAGATAACTCATCTTCCTGTAAATTCCAAAGGGGTGCATGATGTCAAGTCAGGCTCTGATGGATTAAACTTTAGTGTTCAAAGGTCTCTTGGTCTACCATCTTCCATAAAAGAAAATAATTTGGGAAATTAGTTCATGCTCAAGTACTGGTGATTCATTTGTGCATTGCCTTTTCCCACCAGAACAGTTAAACTAAAAAAGTTAAATCATAAGAGAATGAACTTGCACAGCATTGCCTGGAAATGAAACCAGGGCTACATGAGGATGATGATCTGGTAACTGATGATAACTTGAAGTAGGTGTGAAATTTGCTACCCAAATGTGTCTGCTAGATCACATTCTCATAATTTGTTGCCACATCTAGGGAAAATTATACTGCATATGATTTTATAACTTTGTCAGATAATGAGTTAGACACAGATCAGCTTTCTTAGAGGAGTGAAGGAAACTGCAATGGTAGCTGTATATACTTACCATAAAATATATAATCTAATTATAAAAACATTGCCATTAAAATGAATTGAAGCCAAATAGTAAAATAAAAATGAATAAATTAAAATTTTCTTCCCCCAAAGCATAACTATGCACAACATTTCAGGTAATATTCACTTTGTATGTATTATGTAATAAGAAGCAGTCACGATGCCTTATAAAATTTTATTTTTACCTTTGCAGATAAATCTATTGTTTCTAACTTAATTTTCTTTGAAAGGAAAAAGAACTTTTAAAAAAAATATTCTTTGGATTTACAGAAGTTTTTTTTTATTAATCCAATAATATTGCTAAGCACAAAATAAATATTTTCCAATTAGCCAAACAGAAGTACAGTGCTTTAAATTTCAGCAGGCCAACTCTAGTGCCAACTTTTTGAGTGTATTAGCCTAACAGATTCCTGACATGACAACTTCTCTAGAATCAAGCAGCATGTATGTATAAGTTCTCCACATCACTAAGTTTGTCTTTCTAAATTTGATTCCTTTTATTTAGATGCCTTTCTGTTTGTTGATCTTTTTTACAGGACAAAAATCAGGGATTTTATAGCCAAAAAGTTTTATAGTGATATTGTTCCTTCCCATAAATTTCTTTTTCCTATGATTTTTTTCTTTTATCAACAGTTTGACAAGATAATATTTAAATTCTGCCTTCCAAAAATGAACTAGTTAATAACTGAATAATAAAGAATCTGATTCTCTACATCAAGTTTTTCTGTTCTACACTAACAAATTATTGCAAGCAATTTTCTAATTAAAGATAAACCAATAAATTGGCCTGTAAGTGTAAGCATAATCAACCCTCCTTTTTTCTTTCTTCTCCTTTCCCCAGTCTCATTAGTTTTTGGCAGTTAAAGGTTGAGTGTCAGAATAGGAAATTAGCATAAAATTAAATGTAACCTTTCACAGAACAGCAAGGAGGTTTTTAAAAAACTTTATACAATAAATACTACAACGCTTGTAGAATGGGGTGTTCTAATTAAATTTTCTCAGGAACTTAATGTACACTATAGAGAAAAAAACATTCTTTTAATATCAATCCTTCTTAAAAATCTTTTGAAAATAACTTAATCCCCTTCTTGGCTTATTAAGTATAATCTACAAAAGAGAATGAACATAGTTGATGAGTTAGATTGTGTGACTCAGAATCATCATTATGAATAACAATTCTTATTGTACATTTATGGGATGGTGTAGGAGTTTAGACTGATTATATCTAATCTTCAAGTAATGTCATAAAAAGTTCTTTTCTTAATAAATCCTATTTATCATTTGCTTTTTATCTTCTCATTTTTCCTTTTGCTTCAAATCCAAGTGTTATAAAATTCTGATGAACTGAGAACTATAGCTAATTTTGCTTACAATAACTTTAAACCAATTTTACAAGTACAAATACTTTTCGGTTACTGAGACATGAATTATTTTGATCACACCTTAACACCTAACCACTTGTTTCCTATCTTTCACCAACAAGGTTGCTTGTCCTATGAATTAAGCCACTTCTTGACATAAATATATTCATCATTTACTGTGGACAAAATAACCATTTACCATGCTCTTTGAGTTATCAAACCATTGTTGAAATACTTTCTGACCCTGGTTTGCATGTGATTTGCCTCCCAAGGGTTTATGTGTTGGAGGCTAGGTCAAGTGTGGTGGTAGAGAGGTGGTTAGACTTCTAAGAGGTGGAGCCTAATGGGAGTTACTTAGGTCATGGAGGGTGTGCCCTCAGTATGGATTAAGGTAGTTCTCCTGGAATCCTGAATTAGTTTTTGTGAAAGTTAGTTGTTATGAAATCCTGAGCCTGACTCCTGAACTGTTCTTTAGCATCCTATCTAATGGAGTAAAGTGTGATCCCTAATTCAGGCACATGCTCCCACCATTGCAGCTCCATTGTGAGGTCCTCATAAGAGCTGAGCTGATGTGGCACCATTCCCTTGAATTTCCAGAACTGTGAGCTAAATAAAATCCTTTTCTTTATACAATTAGTCTACCTCAGATATTTTATTATAGTGATGAAAAATGAATATACTGGCAAAGTCATAAAAAACTTTTAGGATGATTTTAGGATAAGAGAGATTATTTATTTTCTTAATCTAGAATGTACAGAAGATGTAACTGTTATCCCAAGGAGAGGATAGAGAAGCTGAAGACTGATCCAAGTTTCTTAGAATGATTTTCAATTCATATATTTATTAAATGACATTAATATCCTATTATGGATAAAATATTTCAATCCTGAGAGTTGAGTTCCAGCCTTTTAAGCCCTTGACAGCAACTGAAATACACACAGCTTTCAATTTAAGTTAAAAGTGCAGATAGAAATTAAACCTACAGTTTTCTGAGTATTTACCTTGTGTCAGACACATTAAAATAATATATATATGTATTAAATATATGTGTATGATATATTATGTATGGTACTATTAGTATTCATAATGTCCCAGATGTAAGAATGATTATTTCTCTATAGATATGAAAGTCAAGGCTGAGAGAGGTCAAGTATAAGCGTGGAAGAAAGTTTAAGCTTCAATATGGGATAGAGATCACACTGTTAGCTGGAACAGTAAATGGATTACTTCAGGCCTAGAATTGGGTCCTAAACATTTGTAACCTGGGAGAATATGATATTAACTTGAGGGATATTAAAAGGAAGCATTCCAGAAAGATATTATAGCAGTTGAAAAGTTTGAAATTTCACTTCTATAATTCTGAAAAGAACAACTTTCCTACACATAGATATTATAAATTGCAGATTATGGAATTAATATGTATATTTTATGCAAGCCCTTCTGGCCTGCTTTCTTTCCTTCCTTTTCTCCTTCCTTTCTCCCTGTGACAAAATCCTGTAAAATCATGAAACCTGTCCACTCACCCAGTGTAATTAATTTTTCTAAGTTTTGGCTGTCAGTTTCTCTCTAGTTTGTTTTGGCTTCTCTACCATGCCTTAAAATTATGTAAATAAGTGTAAGGTCCATGGTCTTATTAGCTTAAAAAAACAGAGTTTGGGAAGACCATATCCCTATGGAGTTAGGGATAAAATCCTGTACAAAAGAGTACTGGAGGGAGAAGTGGGAAAAATGCTATGCATAAATTTCACTTAATATCTAGCTAAACTTTGAACTATGCAGTACAGACTATCAGAAAAATAACTAAGGCTGAAAGATTTGAACAGAAATTTTAGTTGTTGCTCAAGGCAGTGGAGAAATAGTTTTAACTAATTGCCTCACAGAACAACAAGAAACACACCCTCCCCTCAAAAAAATGCACTCTTTGGAAAAATATAGCAAAATCCAGTCTCCACAATAATTCAAAATATCCACTATTCAATTCTCAATTACTACATTTGTGAAAAAAAAGGATATTACTACTCACATATGGTGAAAAAACTAACAAAAGAAATTGACCTTTTTGAGAACCAGATGCTTGAATTAGCAGACAAAAATTTTAAGGCAAATTTTATAATTACATTTAAAGACATAAACATTTATGCTCATGATCCATAGCCAAACATAAAATTGCATCAGAGAAATAAAAATGAACTGAAGGAAATTTTAGTGATGAAAAAATACAATATATGAAATTTTTAAAAATTGCAGTGGACACATGGTTTTTGTTCAAAGAAACATGAATGCATTTAGACATGCCAGCTTCACTTTAGTACAAGCATCCTGTGAAACTAACCTGACCATCACGTTTATATATAGTATTCTTGGTCATTATTTATGGCCCTTTTCTACCTTAATGGTAAAGAATTCTTTCTCTGAAAAGAAACAGAGATGGGAAAGTAAATTATACCAGCCACCTTTCATGTGCCCTGCCCACCAGGGGTGTGGAACCGCAGCATTATTCATGACATAAATATTCATGGGCTGAATTTTCTGCAATGCTGAAAGGCTGCATAAATGATGCATATTTTCTGTTTTTTTAATGACAAATAACATAAATGAATGGACATTGGTCAGGTTATCATACATTCTGAACACTTGGGAAGCACATGAGCAGTAAGAGCTTTGCCATTGGATCTCAGCATAACTACCTAACCAACCAATGAACCAATGGTTGATTAACCAAACTTCTTACTAACTTGTCTAACTAATTAAATGGCAATTAAGAAGGGGATTTTATTATATGTTTCATAATCATTTATACTAGTCTTTAGTAGTGCCAGAGAAACAGAGCAGGAAAGCCAGGAGTTTGCCTGAAGTTTGTTTCATTATTTCTGGACTAATCTTTAGGTATGTGTTCACCATGAATCAGATATCCCTCTTTTCTTTAAACCCCGACTTTGCTCTCCTACTACACTGTATACATAGCTTGATGAGAGAATGAGCACATCCTATGGTAATTATTATTTTATTGTCTGCATCCCACATCATAGTTAAACTTCTTGAGAGTTAGTAGAAATGACTGTACATGGACGAAATCCTTTCTACTTGATTCCTACTTCCAGCTCTCTATAAAACTGAAATATTAAAAGTGAAAGATAGAAAATGGGGAAATAATTTTTATAAGACATCTAAAGTAGTGGTGGTTAGAGGTGTATAAGAGCAGCAATGCTGTTTTGAAAAATGAGACAGCTTGTGTCAATTATTTATAATTGCAATTTTAACTGTTTATACTACAAGTACCAAGTTTCCTCACCTCAGAAATGGAATTTGAAAATCATCTGAAATTAAAGTTAGTAAGAAACAATATAAAACTGTAAAAAGTATTCCTAAATCACTTCTGATAAATTTAAAGTATCTCCATATTCCTCTGGAAATCTTAAAATATTTTTCTAATACAAAATATGTCACAAAAGATTAGGCATCAAATTAAAAATGTCATCTTTTAAGTAAGATCATGATATGAAAAGTTAGCAACCAATAAAGAATATGTAAAAAGGAGATTTGTAGAGTAAAAATTTCACTGTGGGAGACATCTTTAAGCTAATGTTCAATACTAGCTATCTACCCAGAAATATTCCTAGATTGAAGGTCAATTTACTAAGCTTGTTCTAATGAAAACATTACATTTTGTGTAATTCCATGTCCAAAAAATAACTATTTAATCCTTAAACTGACATTCTGAAGAAACTTATTTTCAAATGCAACAAACTTTTATTAGACAAACATTTTTGTTGTCAATAGCATTGAAGAAATGAAATTAACATTTACTTGTCAGACTGTGTTCCAGGGAGGGTTTTGTTTTTGTTTTTGTTTGTTTGTTGTAACCCAGGGACACTTTACCACTCAGCCACATCCCCATTCCTTTTTCATTTTTTAATTTAGGGATGGGGACTCATTATGTTGCCAAGAGTAGCTTAAACTTGTGATCCTCCTGCCTCAGCCTTCCGAGCAGCTAGTATTACAGGTGTGCACCACCATGCCCAGTTCCAGGGAGGTTCTTACATTCTTTTCACGCACAGCACATAGTATTCTCACCACAGTCCTGAATAAATATTAGCACTCATTTTTCAAATGGGAACATTAAATTCAGGTAGATTCAATTTCATTTGCAAAGAAACCCAAGTATTAGACGGTGAAGTTGAGAATTAAGCCCCATTGTATGCAGTACTAAAGTCTATGCTCTTTTTATTTTACCTGCAAATTGATAAAATGCCATTTTGTTCTATAAATTAGTTTCTGATGAGCTTGCTTAGTGTAAATCACTTCTGAGGAGACTATTTTCCTTATATGGGAATGATAAAATTAAAAGTCTAACTTGTTCAAGCTATTGAGACTAGACACTGGGTCTTCTGATAGAAAATTTCAATAGCCAGAGGTTTACAATCTGAGGCTAGAAGTCAGATACCCTCTTGCTCATTTGACCTGGATCTAGACAGAATCAATTCAGGTCATTTGTCACTAATTAATATATGCTGAAACAATATTCTAAATATTCAGGTTTCATAACCTTTTCATTGTACATGTCTCAGGGATACCAGAGTATAGTCACCTCTTGATTAAGTTGGATGGGCAAGTTAACCTTTGAGCTACATCCTGGCACATGAAAAAGAATGGCTTTGATAACTAATGAAGCTGGGAAGAGAAGGGATTATTTTTAATACACAAAGAAGAAATGGATAAAAGAAAATACTTAAACACATTTTGTACAAGGATCGAGATGTTCAGAACTTATGTACCCTTAATGAATGAGTAACTATTAAATAAAAATTTGAAGATGGTACAGTGATAAAGAATGCTTTTGCCTGATCTCTGGCCCAATTGCTGAATTGGCTGCTGTTTGCACTTAAGAGCATCATCACTCTGGCCTATTCATCCATGCTTTCATGGAGAATATTCAAGATGTCCTGAAAGGTATTTACTAGATGGAGAAAGCCCTGAAAATTAGGGTTATCTCAACCTACGGGTCAGGATATCCTCCAACTACTGAGCAGTTACAAAAGCCTAATCAGTAACAGTAACAGAAAAGCAGCTGTCATCACGGTCTTGAACTAGAACTTCAGGGCCAAGAAGGAGACAATGGAAGGAGTTGCTAAACAATAAACATTAGGGACTATATAAGGACCACTTTCAATAGAAAAAGAATGCAAAATCAGTGTTTTATGGCATACGTAAGAATTTAGAAACCAGCATTATTTTAGTTGTTAGTGAAGTCACTGTACAGCTGAGTTTCTAAGGACAACTGCCTTCTTGAATTTTTCCTGATGTTTAAATTCAGAACCTGTCTATCTCTGGGACTATGTAGTGGCCAAGATTCTGGTCTGGTTTAATTTGAGATTGACATGTTTTGTGAAGGATTAAAGGCTGCAAAAGTTTTCATGTGTTCTTAATGATCTCATTAACAAGTGCATTTAAATGCTTAGCTGTTCTCAGTAGGAGTAGAAACTAAAATGAAAAACATTTCCTAAAGATGCTGAGGACTATCAACCAGGTTGAGTTCCTCTGAACAAGTTACTTCTTTAAAGCTGGGATGAGGACTGAGGTATGAAGTACAGAACATTACTTTCAACGTTATTTTAAAATTGGTGACAACTTAAACTTTCCCTCTACATATTTTCACCATGCTGTGGTATCATCTACTAAACCCATCTTATCCAATGACCACTCTTGGTTATGTTATGTCTTCCAATTCTCCTACATTGAATCCTTAATTTCTCAGAATTTTCTGGAAAAAGTCATGTAATAGTGTTGACTGACACCACTATGAAACTCTATTAATGAAGTTTGTTACTGCCAATTCAGAAAAGATATGGTTTTACATTTGCAAAATCACCTGCTCTGAATCTTCTTGATTTTTCTCTCCACAGCCTCCTTTCTCTGAGCTCATGAATAGTATAAATAAGTCTCTTTCATTTTGAGGAAACCTTTCTTGCTTCTTCTAGTAGGTGAGACTCTTTTGTTCTCATTTCTTTCATTATCAAGTTTTCTGAGTTTATTCTATATTATTCCACTTATGTAGAATTCAAGGACATATAAAACCAATCTGTGACGATAGAAACTGAAGAACCAATTATTTATAGGCAGAGGATTGAGGAGATTGGAAAATAACACGAGCAGACTTGGCTGATGATGAAGACACTATGTCTGTTGATTAGTTGGGTGGTTAGACTGTTGAATGCATCTGTCAAAACTTATCAAACTATACAATTAAGATTTAAATGCAAATTACATCTCAAAAATATTCTGAAAGAGTAATAGATTCAGATATTTCCTCTACCAAATTACTGTCTTATACTTTCAAGTCTTGTCAATACTTCCACCATAACATTATTTGTGGCTACATTTGCAAAGATAACCAGAATCTTAATTCTAAAATCCTACTAATCAGCAAACAAAGTCACCTTTTCTAGTAAGGATTACTCCTTAATAAGATTATTTCTTTTGATGATAAAATAGTTTCCTATAAAGGAGCAAATATGCCATATTATTCCAAGGGCATCCAATGTAATAAAAAGTTATTCTTTGTCCTAGTGTGCTTTCAGTTATGAAAGAGAAAATATAAAGGAAAAATGAGGTTCTACACACAAAGACATTTATAATCTCTTTTTGGATTGAGTTTTTTTTACTTGAAAACTAAAATTTACCTATACATCTATGCTAAATAGAAACATCCTTTCCAAAATATTCATCTTTTCCCCCCTAACTAAAAGTTTTGTATACAGACATTTTAACCATTTGGGAACCAGAACTTCATATAATATAAAAATATGAACTTATTAATGTTTTCAATTATTGAGCCATTATATTACATTTCATATAGTTGAAGCTTTCACGAAGTGGAAGCTTTCAGTAAAAATGTCAATGGAAAAAAATAGGAATTTTACCAATACTTTCTAATAATATAATTGGGCAAGAAAAAAAATGTATTTGATTATCTAAGTCATGACAGGCCCCACTCAATGCCCTACTTAGCATTGATACAGAGGTTGACAAGGAGGTTCTTAGTAGCAGATATTTCACAGGCACTAAATAAGAAAAATAAGTTGTACATTTTTTAGCTTATTTTAATCTTGTTTGTGGTGAAAAAATAAATCTGTGCTTTACATAAACCTTCCTTGTGACGGATGCAAATTGTATAAATTGTCAGTCATCCAAATAAAGCAATTTGAAATCCCTGAAAAACTGTTTTCCATTGGCAAAAACGACTTCAGGAAAACTACTTCAGTAACTAAACAAAATCTCCAAAATTGCCAATTAGCTTTATTTTAGATCTATGAATCGACAGGCTCATAATTCCACATTTGAATATCATAATACATCCACTGTGGAAAACTATAGTACACATCTGTGTTATCTCCAAAAGTCAATAAAACAGTTTTATGAATAATTGCAAATTCTAAGTTTTCAAGTGAATTATTTTGGCCTTATCACACAAGTATCCATTGAATAATTCTCTATTTTCTCAAAACCCTCCAAATACCCAACTCTTATAAATTATAAACCAAAACGCTTAACAAGAAAGTTTTGTTTCTTGCCATAAGAAAGTATGTCAAGTTGTTCACGGTGGAAAATTCTATTTTTGAAGTTATATAACCTAAGGGTGGCTATAACTTTAACTTCTTAACATACAGACTAAAGTTTACTGGACAAAGAAATAAACAAATTAGGAAACACATTTGTGAAGATAAAAATTCCATCAGAGCAGGCAGTAAAACGTATAGCAGAGAGCCAGCATTAGAGAGAAAAGCCCCCAATGGCTGCTGCCTGAGATAGGGTAGTGCTGACACAGCAGAAATAGGACAGAGGGAGGTGAAATAATGCTGAAGTTCACATGCTGGGATATTCCTTTTGGGTACACATTTTTTTAATCAAAAGTATTAAGTGAATATTGATGTTATCCCCTTTCATGATTAAAATATGGTTTTGCACAAGGCATGAAGAAAAATAAGGTTAAATTGCATTATATTTGTTATGTAGTCTGTCAGTTATGAAGAAGTAGCTTTTAAAAGTAATATTCAACATACTGATTTAAGATGGTCATGCTGACACTTTATTTTTCTTGTACATATGGATCTGATCTCTCTCAATTTTCAAGTTAAATTTAGAGAGTGCACAGCTAATATTCTGTGTGTCTTGGAAACCTGCCTAGATAAGAAGACTGTGAGAAATATATGGAAAGGTTAGGCAAGCAACAAAGTATTTTTTGAACTGAATGTCACTATGCAATGCAAGCTTTGTAAGTACATATTTTATACTAAGCTATGTAGACTTTACTGCTTTTGCTGTGGCTTTCAACTGTTTGTGCTTAAAAGTAACACTGAGTTTGAAACACCAATATGGGAAATTTGCTAACTTTAACTTTATATTTGGCAAATTATTTTATGACAGGCAATGACCAATTCTGAGTAAAGTTTTTCCTCTCAGGACTAACTCATATTCATTAGTTAACAGAATAATTATATTTTAAACAATTTAATTCTTCATGTGAAATATAGGTCCCTTGATACATACTATACTTCAATTGTAAACTAGGATCTTATATTCTATTTTTAAAATTTTTCAAAATTTCCTATTTTAAAAAGAGTATACAGGCATTTGGTAAAGCTAGAAAGGTATTTTTTATATTTATACATTTTACTATTCCTTCACCAACTGAAAAGTTAGACATATACATATTCAAAGACTTTTGGCAGGACATAACAATATTAGGCTCCTTTAAATTGTTTCTCTTTTTCTATCTTTTATTCTCTTTACCTCTCTGCAAATCCACATGCTACTCTATCAAAGGAAATAAAAGCCAAATAAGCAAAGCATTAAAATATTGCTTTACTGTATTTAATATATCCTGACAATAACCATTCATTCAATGGCTGTGAGATGAGATATATTTATTAACTGACCAAATTCCTATAGCAGTTTAAAGCCTAATAAAAGGAGGAAGACATTGGAAGGTAACAGTGGACTAGGAAGGAAATGGTTTCCAATCCTTTCTTTGTCCCCACTCAGTGGAAGCCACTCACTGTCTGCTCACAGTGTGCCCCAATTTGTATGAGGGTCCCTGTCCTTAAGCTTTATTTTTTTTCCCTTGTTTATTCCCACTAACAGCCATCCATCCTTCAAATTTCAGGTAAAACCGTACTTCACACAATTCTGGAAATCTCAGCTAACATCGATCATCTCTCTTCTAGAACACTCACAAGTTTTCCAATGTCCGTTGACATTACATTTAATTTGATATCCAATTATGCAATGTCTAATGCTACTCCTGAATCACCTAATATAAGTCCTTTTTCCTCCAATAAGACTCCAGTCCAGAGATCTTAAATCAGAAGACTGTAAGAATGAATTTGTTTCATATGTACATTTCATTAACCATTACAAAATTTCAAAACTTACAGATATTCTTGTAACATTGGATAAAGAAAAAGAAATATTTCAAATTTCTCTCGTAAAAATTCAAGATTTGATCATACTGGGCTTCATTCTTGTTTGGCAGAAATTACTCATAGATAAATAGCTACAATGCCTTTTGTCTAGGAACTTATTCCAGTCTGTCTGTACTGGGATTGATTTATTTATTTTTGTTCTCTTTCCAGAATCCATGGAGTATGTGACATTTTAACTCCTGCATAATACTCCATACTAATATACCCACATGAACACACACACATATACACTCTCCAAATTTATCTAATATCTCTATAAAGGACTATATCTATAAACCTCTTAGGCATTTCATATTAAAATGCATAAATATTTTTTAAAAATTTCAAATCATCAATTCATCCTCCTACTTATATATCAACAAAATAGAATTCAAAGAAAATGGAGGTTAAAACTACTCATTTAATTTCAATCTTGACTAATGGCATGTTAGGCAATTAGAAATTAAAACACTTTTGACTTATATTTCTACATTTGTGTCCAAAATTTTCCAAGCTCTGTAAAATTTACTGCTAGAGAGAAAAGTTAGAATATGGACAAAGAGTATTCATTTCCTTCTCTTTCTATTGCCTCTACCACAAACTCCTCTGCTGAAATTGTGTCCCAGTTTCTATGGGGGTCCCTGTCCTTAAAATTAACATGGCCCTATAGAAGGCCATTTCTCTTTGTAGCTTCCAAAACTCAGAGTCAATTTACAATCAATAGTGAAAGAGTTGTAATAGAGCCCAAATTCACTTCCACAGAGCCTGTAAAATGGCACTTTGAATCATTTACAATGATCTAAGAGATGCCTGGTGAAAAGTGTTGGCACCAGCGAGTCTGGCATGCAGCCCTCAAGACAAGCAGCATTTCAACCTATATCCTACTTGACTTTCCCTATTAGAAGCATTGCATGTGAGAGAAACAGGAAATCTGTGCAGCACTGTTAAAGCCATGCAGTAAATTATAAATTGATGAGGGTTTACTGTGGGAAGGGAATAACATCTACAGAAGAGCGGATTTCATAACGACAAAAGGGAAAAAAGGTTTCCCTTAATAAAACATAACCTTTCTGCATGCACAATCAATCCTCAATTAGTCAGAGAGAATATCCACCACAGACTGTTGGCGCTACCTCACTGCAACCGCCCCTTCCCCCACACTGTTCTGAGTCTGCCTCCTCTCACCCAAGATTTGAAAGCTATTCAAGTTAATGTTTCCAACAATTTCCAGTTTCCTTCCATTCTTCCCTGACATCAGAAACTCTTATTTAATTTTTTTTATTTCTATGGAGCTTCTTCTGCCTGGTATGTCTTTCCTCCCACAGATGACTGTTCCTTCTCTGTCCAAGTCTAATGATTAGACAATTACAATGAGAAAGAAACCCAAGGAGAGCAGGAACAAAGAGGAGAAATAATTTCCCTAGGAAATTCTCCAATTCCTTCTTTATAACTCTTTAATGATCATAGAGCAATGAAGTCATCGAATAAACTAAAGGAAAATTTGCCAGCATGCTTTTGAAATTCAGTGATTATGAGTCCTTCCTATGTGCCAAGCCTTTTACTGGGTACTGCAGGGGAGATAACTCCCTGTCCTTCAGGGGCTTATGATCTAATTGGAAGTGAAAGTAGCAGGCAATTTTACAAATAACTGTGAAATATAATAGGGCTCAGATCATGGTAGCACCATCAGTTCATTGCCCATGTAAAGCAAGCTGGTAGTCACTCAGTAATTTCTTCAGTACACATTCACTGAATATCAACCATTTGTCCCTAACACAAGATGAGCAAAATGTCACCCCTGTGTTGCCAGTCTATTTGCAAGGACACAAACAGTTACAAATACCATGGTTAAAATTATCAAATAAGTGTAGAAAACATGGCTATATGAGCAGAGTGTGGTGGTGCACACCTGTAATCCCAGTGATGTGGGAGGCTGAGGTAGGAGAATCACAAGTTCAAGGGCACCCTCAGCAACATAGTGAGGCCCTGAATAACTTAGCAAGATACTGTTCAAACTTAAAAAATGTGTGTGTGTGTGGGAAGGGGGCTGGGAATGTGGATCAGTGGCTAAGCACCTCTGGGTTGAATCACTAGTATCAAAACAAAACAAAACAAAAAATGGGCATATGAGCACCAAAGGGAACATTGCTATCTACATCCAAGGATGGGCAGAAGGGACATCAAAGTGTGGAGAGTGTGCTCACAAGAAATGACAGGGCAGAGCCAGGACACAGAGCAGTGCAGAGATACAATCCTGGAAAGCTTCTGTATGCTAAGGGCTCAGCACAGTGCCTGATACCAACAGATGTTAAAAAACATGTGGGAATAACTGGGTGAATAAGGAGTTGACTTGTATCCTAAGGAGGGTACATATTTATAGAAGGATTTGCAATTAGAAAAAAAAAAATCTTCAAGACCTGAGTGCAGAGGACTATTTGGATTAGAAGGGTTGAGAAGAATGGCAGAGAAATCAGACAGGGTATTCTTTCAATATCCCATGTAAGATGAGATGACCTCCAAATACAGGGACAGTTGAAAACTGGATCAGAGCTATTTCACAGGTGAAATGGTGCAACTTGTTTCACAACAGGATATGGAGAGGGGAGAGCTCAAAACTAACAGTGTTTTTTAGGATTGTGTCTTGAATACTGAGTAGTTAGTCCCTTCATCTAGACAGGGAATGCAAGAAGGAAAGCAGGTTTAGGACCCACTTGAACTGGCACAAACTCACTAGAATGTTCTGAAGTAGTGATGTGAGATACTCCTTATTTTCATCTAAATAATTTTAAAATAGCTTGGATTTGTAGTTTGTCAATCCAACTTATACTGGAAACTGAAATTTATGAGTGGGAGGTATTCAGAGAGTAGTAAGATAGTACCAATAGTTTAATCAAAGAAAGACAAAAATAGACAACTACAAATAAAAACAAAACAAAATGATCATCTAAAACAGTTTTTATACTGAAATTCTTGATAACATTTAGTATTTCCCTAAATGGGGATCCTTCCATGACCTACATATATATGACTGGCTTCTTTACAACTGTCAACAGTGTGCCCAGTTTCACTGGAAGTAAAGTGCATGGCTCTGCACTTAAAGGACCAACATTGAATCACTGCACTCAGAGTGCTTTAAAGTAACTTTAAACTCATTACTGCCTAACATATATCAAGTATTGGGTTGAAATAACTTCCTATGGTTATGTAATGATTTGAAATCCATCCATCCATTCAAAATTTATTTCTAAATCGAGTCCTCTATTGACACGTATTAGGCGGCACTGTATTGGTCCAACTCTAAAGCTTTTTTTTGTTGCTGTTTGTTTCCTTCTAAATTGAATATGCAATAACAAAGGCTATAAAAATTGTTCTAAGATACTAGTTTTTTATATTTATAATATGTATGTTGAATAGCTGGAAGACACGAGTATTTTATATTTATAATGAATAAGTTCTTCAGCACATCACCAATACCCTTCCATTAATTCAAGTTATGTGTATTGCTCACGTATAATTTTCCAGACACTCTGTCAGGTTTTTGGAGACACAAATATGAATAAGTCATTGTCACTGCCACTAAGGAGCTTTCAGAGACACCTAAACAATTAGAGTACAATGTGGTAAATGCAATCATAGTGACAGGCTCAAGTGACAGCATGACAGAAGAAAGGCGCCTAACAGTGCCATTCAGGGATGGATGAGGAATTTCAGAGTAGTGAGGAACGGCAGGACATTCCAGGTAAGCATGTGAGAAGACATGGAGGCATTGGAACCAATGTCCCAGTACCAGAACTAGTGCTGATTATTCCAAATCTTTGAACATGAAAATATGTAGCACATACACCACCTCTCCCTGTTTATCGGGCTGATGGTTTCTCCAGCAAATGGACAGCATGTCACAGCACATGTTATCAATTATGCTTAAACCACCTAGGTGCCGATGTCCTTATTTCTTTATCATTATTTTTAAACATTTTTCTGAGGTGTTTTTTAAGACCAATGTTGTCAATTAACACAAGGCAGAGTATGAATAAATAAATCTATTGTTTAGTGCAGAGAGATCACAGTAATGGTAACATCATTTAGAACAAAGGAAAATCATCCTAGATGACTCAAATAGTCCTCCAGAGCATAAGTCTGTAATTAACATTCATGATGACAACCCCTAAGTCATAAAATAAAGCTAAAACTTGTATGTTCTATATGATATCATGTTGCTTTCAAATATTTGGATTATTTTAAATGTTTGATTTTGTACATATTTGCAAACAAATTTACAAGCCTTTAGATTAAAAAAAAAAAAAACTTGCCTACATTTAATTTTTTTCCTAAAGGCCATAAAAGCTAACACCTTCATGTGCTATTAGAAATAGTTTATTTTAACATGATACAGCAAAAATATTTACTTATGGATGCTACTATGTTTATAGTAAAAAGAAATGTACCACTTTGTTGTACTTGAATGAGTTTGGGTTGACTATATATTCATAGGCAAAATACACATAGGAGTCAAAGTTGCTTATAGTTGCTTATATGTCTTATTCAAGCTTGGATAAACAATTATTACAAAAACCGTAAATATGATTTTACCGAAAATACACAGAAAAGCATTAGGAAAGGAAACTTTGTATGTAATATAACATTGAAATTATTTTTGAGGGCTCAATTTAATGAACAACTTATTAATATCAATTAGCATTTTGTCATTGATAATTTGTAACCTTTTACGCTATTCCATATACTTTCATGTTTGTTATTCATGTGGTGCCTACATTGCCTTATTGTATTTTGAACTAATTTTCTCTAATAAACCTTTTCTCCTAAAAATCAGACCTTGGTAAAATCTCACTATATAACCCAGCTGATGAATAAGATTCTAATTTAAATATCATAAAAGACAGGTGCTCTCCTGAATCTCTTTCAGTAATTCAACAGGTTTGTCTTTACAAAATGGTTATTCATTAAACAAATTTTAATGAGCATCTACCAAGTGCCAATACAGTTCTAGTGCTATTTATCAGTAAACACCAAGAAAAACTAATTCAGAAGTTCTGTTTCTAATTGCATATCACTGGGAATTACTTAAAAGATGAAAGAGCCAGGTTTGGAACATAGGCCCACAGACTCAGTGTTGACTTTCTAAATGTAAAGTACTTAGTTTCCTGTGTTTAAAAATGAAGTTAACACAGAGAAAAACATGCTGAGAGTTGGGGAGAGATGCCATTATGATGACATATTTCAGCAGTTGGATCCAGCCACTACCCTTGTACTCTAGTCTATACCCTGTACTTTCTTGTACTCCCAGTCAATATACTTTCTTTCTTGCTTGAAATATTGTGTTTTCTGTTAATTGCCACAAAGGAGACCTAGCTAATATTTAAGTTCATATACTTTTTTGGAATATTTTGTGGGTATTAGTAAGTTAAGGAAAATATTAGTTGATAAAATATTAGTTGGTAACAAAAGCAAACCTCTTATCAAAAGCCTGCTGGAATTTGGGAGATTATATTTTTTAAATTTGTGGACATAATCTTATCTCCTTTTTAATAGAGTGAATACTGTTGGGGAAGTTACTTAATCTCCTAGTTGCTTAGTTCTCTCATCTGTATAATGGGTAAAATAATAGCACATAGGAGTGACTTGAAAAGATTAAATGAAGTTGCACCTTTATTTAATCTTAATTTAAAGGTACTCAAATATATGACAATTATTATTATTGATATTAGTTTTCTGAATAGGGCTATAGTGCACAATTAAAGAAGCACTACATTATGCTTTCATGGATATATTGTTTTGGAAGTGATTTGGTATAATAACTGCTTTATTCAAAGTACTATAAATCCTTGGAATGCTCAATGTGTCTACGTGAAGTGTCTATGTGAGGGAGATAAACTTGGCCTAAGGTTTTAAGAAGTTGGAGGAGATGGTTTGAGAACTGGGCTGTGACTTCTACTAAAATGCCTCTACTTCTGCAGAGCAGAAGGGAGGAACACTGGGGAATAATAGGTAGGGTCAGGCAATAGTAAGAGCAAAGGGAGGAAAAGAAGAGCAGAGATTCCACACTTAGAAAACAGGAAAGAGTCCTTGCACTTATAATTTGTTGTTGTTGTTTTTTGGTTTTTGTTTTTTTGTTTTTTGGTACTGAAGATTGAACTTAGGGGCACTCGACCACTGAACCACATCCCCAGCCCTATTTTGTGTTTTATGTAGAGAAGACAACTCACTGAGTTGCTTAGCGCCTCCCTGTTGCTGAGGCTGGCTTTGAACTCGCAATTCTCCTGCCTCAGCCTCCCTAAGTGAACTTATAATTTAATTTAATGGGCAATCTCAACATTTCTTGGGGTGTCTACTGTATGTTTATGTAAAGAGCATCTTCAAACTGGGAAGTAGTCATAGAGCTAATACTGGAGCTATTAATGACATTAGGGAAGGAATAAACTGTTCCCAGAAGACAGTAAACATAAGAACACATTTTTGCTTCAAGACAGGTATGTATCACATTTCACATGTTAAAAAATGATGTAGTAGTGCAGCATAATAAACTAGTCTGCATTCAATTAGCAGTATATTCTAATCCCTCCTTTGGTAAAGGAGAAGAAAGCAATCTGTTTAATAAATGTGGCATACTGCATTGAGGTATACAAACAGTGCCACCATTCTCTCAGTGGTTTGTCACTTCTATTTCTCATTAGCTTCAGCCCATTAAAATTTTCTGACAAATGTAAATCCTATCAGGCAGATTGGTTTGATTAACCTGATCAAGGAAAAAAAAAAAAGCAAGCTACTTATCAACCTTCACCTGACACTGACAGAAAGTCTTTATGTGGCAGAGTTCCTGGGTTTTGTCATTTAAAATGGGGCGAGGGATCCCTGGTAGAATGAATAGGATTGCAGTGCCACAGATTAATTAAGCAGCTCTCAGGAACGATATTGAAAGGCAACTGATTAATTGAACATTGAAACCATCTAATCAAATAGGGGACACAATAAATATGTTTCTTCAGAGATAAATTATGCACTGATTAGCATATTCATTTATACAGTTGGGTTAACTCTTTATGTACTTTGAAGGTTTTGCCTGGCTGGAAATAGCCACTTACTATAGATTCTCTTTCATGTCATTCTAAAAATGTCTAGAGAACATGCCTGTATTCTTTCAAGATTTGAACAGATTGTTCATTACATATGCAAACTTTCTGTTCTTAAAAAATTGACTACTGAATCAATGAATTATCACCCTATACAACTTGCAGTGAAGCATAAAATACAAGACCACTGAAGATGAGTCATCAGGAAACTATTTTATACAGAACTCAGGGCTTAATAAGAGAGAGAATATATAGTTGTAAAACCATTAATGCCAAAGATCCACCAAGATATTCATAATTGCAAATATATATTCTTATGATGTGAAAACATGGTTATTATGTTTCTGGTGTGAGCCTCCAGAAGATGGCCACTTTACAATTATGAAATTTCAGTAAAACAAAGGGTGGATCTTAAATCTCAAGGTATCTGGAAAAATTAAAATCCTAAGAGCAGAAAACAGTTCATTTGCACTGAAACTGTCTTCCCTTTTGCCTAAACTGAAGTGCTCCCCTCATTTCTGACACCCAGGCAGGACCAGTTGCCACAGCTGTGCAGCTCCATGAATAGCAAGAGTCTGCTCCCTGTGCCTGTAGATGCTCATCATCAAAGGGGGTCTGTCACCCTCTAGTCCAGAGATGAGTTCCCTGCCAGACTGGAGAACAGCTTCTTGGGGGAAGGGCATGAAATCCCAGAGATGAAAAACATTGCCTTGTCAACATCCGAGCCCTGGCATCTCTAGTCTCAACGCAGAGTCCTGACTGGATGCCTTTGTTAGTGGCTTTATTACAGAAACGTTAAGCTCTACCTATGGGAGAGTTCTCCAGGAGAGAGGCCCCGCTAATGCCTCTGCTGCTACAGATGTCATGTGGAAAACTGGATGGAGCCATGGTTACTCATTACTCCTAGTTAGAATTGACTAAAAAGGCAGCATCATGTGTAGAGGCAAGATGTGACAACAGGGCTGTTGCTGAAAACAAATTCAGAAGATTAGTGGATTTTTTTTTAAAATGGAGACTTAAAAACCACAAGGGACATTGTTCTTTTAGTTTAAGGGAACTTCATTTTTCTTTTAGCTTAAATGAATTTTAACTTAAAGGAATTCCATATCAGTCACTAGCTGACCAGTGATATTATATGCCATAATATTTTAGTAACTTTTTTCTATTTAAAAAACTTTAAACTTCAGGGTCATATAAAAGGTAGAATTGTGGTAAAAATCTACACATAAAAATCAAATGGATCAGATAAAGCAGAGTTCTAACTCAGGACTGAAAAGATCTTATGACTTAAATGAAATTATTAGTTCAGCTTTAAATGAACTTTGGACAGATTTTCTTAAAAAAATTTGAAAGGTTTCTACGCCACTAGAATTTCATAATTCAGTGATGATCACTGCTTTTTTTTTTCTTATTACTGGTGGGGTTTATATATCAGGGGTTCATGTTAAACCAGCCCAACTACAAAAACCTAGAGATTTATACAAAATATATAATCAGAAATACCAGACATCTAACATGTCCCTCCTCATATTTTAGGCTTGTTCCTTAAAACATTGAAAAGAGAAAAATACATATAGTTTTTCATTCTTTTTATTCATCTATTGGTAACAATACTATGAAAGAAGTTTGAGTCTCATTTCACTGCCAAATATCACTATTATATGATAACAAAAGCAAACCACTTTGCAAAACCGTAGTACAGCTTTCAGAATTATATTGTAAAAACTATAAACATGAATTTAGCTCCCTCTTAATAGAACAGGTGGTGATTAGTCCTTAAAATACAGTATCCTTAAAATTCTGAAATCCACTTCTGCATCAAAGGCACTACTTTCAAAAGTCTTGCCCTATTAGATAATCGTTCCAATTTGTAAAGATAAAATGATCTGTTCATATATCAGTTAACCAATATTTGTAATAGCTGAAAATTTAGAAATTGTATGGTAGAATGACTTGATTCTTTTGATGATTTCAATGTTAATTTCTCCATTTCTTTAAGTTGATTAAAAATACTATTATTGTGTTACAGACTAAATGAATCTCACTTAAATAATTTGTTTCACAGGTTATAGATCAAAATAAACTGTTGATTTTCTCCTAGATGGGAATGGAATGTATGCAGCACTATGTATATAAAATTTCTTTTGTGGGATGGCTTCAATATTCTCAAATGAAAAGTTATTCTTCGTATTTGTTAAGATAATCCAGAGTGATGTCATGATTTATTATGACATAAATCTAAATCAATGATTGATCAACTGATTACACACACACACACACACACACAAACACACACACACTAAAATAACATTTTTGATAAAATTTTGAAAACATTCATCTCATAGATTGGCAAGAGCTAAACAGCCATGATATTTTTAAAAATAATTTTTTATTTCTATTTGTTCTATTGGAACAAACTTTAGGATATTTTATGAGGCCTTTTGTATTAATATTATGTTATGTATGGTCATTATTCTAACTTACTTATGGAAAGTAAGGTGTAATAAATTGCAATAAATAAACCAAATGAGTTGTAAAAAGAAATATAATCACCTCTAATTTAGATGCATTATAAAAAGTGTTATTTTTTGCTCTATGATGGATACATCATGCCATTCTAGCTGTCAATTCTTTAAAAGACCCTTTAAGAAACCAAGGGTGATTCAGCTTTATTTAAAAAGTATTATATGAGTTCAGCACTTAGACTGCATTGTAAAATTACTCCAGATCATTCTCTTTATCATATCAGAAACATTAAACGTTTGGTCTGTTTTTTGGCATTATGACAGCAGTTCTCAAATAATGGGTGTGGATTAAATGAAAGTAGGCATTAAAGAAACATTTGATTTATCTCTGCAATACTGTGAAAGTAAGAGAGCTCTGATTTGAGTTCAAAGAATGAAAGCTATAACTGGCCTGATTTGAAATTATACATGTCAGCAAGTTTATATGCAGAACCATTTGAAACTTGTCTATGCCTTTTTAAATAGCAAAAAAAAATTGTTCTACATTTGTGCAGTTTAAAATGAAACCCTATATTCTTATGTTTTATTATAATTTTGAAAGAACCCATTTTAGACATTTTCCTGGTTTAAAAAGTCTATTATTTCAGAAAAATCCTGGTAAGCTTTTTATTAATGAACAATTCAATCCTGTTGTATATCCTTTGTGATTATTCAGTGCTTTGCATATGGTTTAATTCATTGGTTCTCAATATTTTTCATTCTTTAGAAAGCTCATTTGCATAACATACTCCACTCAGTCACGCTGTACATTGCACAGTAGGGTTTTCAATACAAGGGAAGTTGGGGACAGGGAGGTGGTCTATCAGGATCCAGAGGAAGCTAGAGAGGTAGGAGTGCACTATGAAGGCAATATCTCTAAGGATCACCACCCCTTGGAATATATGCTTATCCTCAGCTAAGCAGTAGTCACCAAACGGATAATGTTTTGATTTCATTTTCCAAATAATACAGAGTATGCTTGTATATTAGAAAGGGTGAAATGAAAATATGAATGAGAAAAACAGCTTTGAAGTTGAGAGAAGCTTTTTATTAAACTCTAATTTCTACCTCATATAATAATACATTTTGAAATATTAAATTGTTCTTCC
Organism: Geosciurus inauris; assembly: GCA_004024805.1. Taxonomy (NCBI): domain Eukaryota; kingdom Metazoa; phylum Chordata; class Mammalia; order Rodentia; family Sciuridae; genus Geosciurus; species Geosciurus inauris. The sequence continues at coordinate 26,155 of PVHX01003165.1, forward strand.
AATCTGAAAATTTAGAATTTATTCATAACAGAAGTTATTTATTTATTTTTTTTAGATCTGGGTTGTTTCTTTCAAATATTTGATCTTTATCTGACTTATCCTAAGAAACAAAGTAAAATGATATTTTCATGTAAAGTAAAAAAATAAATAAATAAATTTATTTGACAACATCTTGCCATATCTTAATACACTCTGCAATAATCAAGTGCATTATATGTAAGCCCATAATGTTTCTAAAGGGCAGATGGGCCTACCTGTGTTGACACCTTAAACCTGAGGGACAAAATAAGGGAATAAGGTCCCAAATATACTAGTTCTGACCACCTTTTAGCATTGACCCATTTCTAATCTTTTGCTCTTCCCAATAAATTTGCAAGTGCATTGTGTTAAGTACTCTTGATTATATTTTTAAGTCGAAAATAGTTTAGTTTTTGAAATCTTCAAAATAGGCTCTAAATCCATTTTAAGGACCAACAGAATAACTAATGTGGTAACACTGTTGGAATAAATAAATTGCCACTAAGTGTGATTCCTTGGAAGGATGCTATATTCATGCAAATATTTAAGATACGTTGGATTTCTTAAAATATTAATCTTGTTAACTTGTTATGTTAGTCATCTGAATAATGAGATGAAATGCTAAACCCTGTTTTATGAAATTTATGGAGAAGACTGGAGCCTGCTACAGGGGGAAAATGTTTTACAGAAGCTTAGATGATGTTTGAGAAAAACAGACATGTGAAGGTGAGTTGCGAAGGGGATAGAATAGTATTTCATGTATTGATCACAGGATTTGCAAGAGGCAACTTGGGAAGGGTGTGCAGTCAAGGTCAGGTGCACCTTTAAATATAAGTTCACTCGTTACAGATGAGCTACAGCTCCATATGTCTCCTGCTAAAAATCTGTGACGCCTTTTTCTTTCAATTGATTAAAAGCAAAGGAAAGTTGACAGAAACTAATGAGCTATACATAATGAATAAGGTGGTAATGGTCTAATCCAGTCAATCCTCCCTTTCATAGAAATGAGAGTAGAAACCTGATTCATTGCACCACCTCAGATGCTGAACCAAGTACTTCAGCCATGGTAGCAACACCTCTATTGACACCACTTAGTTATCATACCTAAATATGAAAGCACAGAAAACCAAATCAATTACCTGGTTCAGAGCTAACAACAGCAACAAAATAAATTATGAACCCACAAGACAAGTCAGATATTGAGAACTTACATATTGCCTTTCATTTTTATTTGGTAACACAGTGTCATGGGTTTTGACAAATGCTTAAATGATATGTGGCCCTCTATTTATAACCAGGTGATTATGATTTATACACAGAACCAAGTAAAAAATTCAGGTCTTACTATTTTACATTAGCTCAGACATTAGTATCTTGTAGCAAATATTCTTGAAAGCGTTTTCTAACTCACAGAAAGGCCCTCTGTAACAATAAAAACCAGGGGAAGTTTGTCAGTGCTTTCTTTCTTCTCTGCTTTGACCTTTCTGTCTTATTTCCATGGCCTAATTCTGTCCTCCAAGCAGATGCACTAAGACCCAAAGGGCCAGGACTCCCAAAGAAACTCACAGCTGTTCTCTACTGCCTGAAAAAACAAATCCTGAAGCAGAAGATCTGAGATAAAATAAAAAGAAAAGCAATTTGTTTGGTTATCTGATAGAGGTAATTTATGTAGATGTGTGAATTGACTTAAATTTCCTGCCTGACTTGCTTTTATGAAGGGGATTATTAAGAAAAATAGATCTTGATTAGTGACTGAGGTGGTAGGCCTAGTGCTCTTTGCTAACATCTTTCCTTGGGCAGGTTGGAGATAAGAGGTCAATAACTCCACAACCTTTTAAAGATTGCCAAGCACTAAGCTAACTCTTTTCTTTTTAATTGAATGTGTCGTACTGGCTGGCTCCTGAACCTCATCTTGAGGGCAGGGATGTTCCTGTATTTGAGAAGTTATAACTCGGGGACTTTTCTCTTACCTCATCTTCCCTTCTCCCACTCCATCATAATCTCAAAAAAAGTATAAGTAAAATAAGCAACTCTGGAAATATCCACTGTGCTACTTTAGAATGGGTAGGAGATAAACATGTTGCACTTCAAGAATTGTTCAACAATGGTTTATGTATTTTCCCTGTCTGGAGTGCCAACTCCTAGGAGGAGCTTTCATTTGTGCTCTTGACACCCTTGCCCTCATTTCCTTAGCTATCTTCTCTGTGTTTCCACAGCTAAACTACAGCAAGGTGCTCTAGAGTTTTTTCCTCCTGGTTTCTCTGATCACCTTTATTTTCACTGATTAGTAGGCCTTCACATACAGTTAAATGGATGATGTATAATTGACATTTTTCCTATAAGAGTGTATCTAAATAATCTTTAGAAATAAAAATTTATTCATTATACAACCATAAGTTATGTTGTTTTAAATGCAATTTAGTCATGTGCTGAAATCTGAAAAATTGTAATTCATGAAAGGTGGAATTCATGTAAGATGGAAATAAGAAAAAAAGAATTTAAAGTCGTTAAAGAAAGGAAAATGTCAAGTTGTAGTGAAACTTAGACCCAGCCAAAATAATGAGAATTATTTCTGAGGCACTATTGTCTATCTTCACAAAGCTCTAGTGGAAATGTACATTGTCAAAATGTTCTCATTTTCATCTTTTAAAAATGATTTGCAGAGACTAACAGACAACACTTAAAACATTCACGACAAAGTTTTCTGAAAGAATTCATTAAAAGTTTTGTGTTGCTACAAATAAGTGTTACTAGAAAGACTGAAAAAGAAACTTTACAAGGGTCAGTAACCAAATATTAGGAAATTATTTCTAAATATTTTATTTTATGGCATAAATTTAACATTATAAATTTATAATTACAAATTTTTAAAACCCTATAGTTTGTTTCACATGGTATTGTGAACTCTAAAGCCAAACAGGGAAAATAACTATCATTATCATCATTATCAATGCTAAAAGTTGAGAGTTGTAGTCAAAATATTGAAAGAGAAATAGTATGCACATCAGAGATTATTATAAAGTTCAGATTTGGAGATAAAACTGAAAAGATCCTGAAGTAAACTATTTTTCAGATCCTCAATTATATTATAGAAAATCTAATTTTTCAGAAAATTTCAAGAAAATATTTGCATATAACCATTATGGAAAACAGGATGAAGCGTTCTCAAAAAATTATGAATCAATCTAACATATGATCCAACAATCCAAATACTGGGTGTTTATACAAAGGAAATTAAATCACTGTGTTGAGAAGACATGTGCACTACCATGTTTATTGCAGCACTAGTCACACTAGCCAAGTTATCAAGTAAACCTCAATACACCACTAACACTAGAACAGATAAAGAAAATACCATTCATCTGTTTAAAAAAAGATGAAATCCTTTCATTTGGAACTACATGGATAGATGTGGAAAACTCTGTGTTAAGTGAAATAAGTAAGGCACAGGAAGACAAACACCATGACTTCACTTATATGTGGAATTTAACAAAGTTGATCTCATAGTTGAAGGTAAAATAGTGGTTCCAGCAGCTGCAGAGTCTCGCAGGAATGGGGAGACAAGGTTGCTGAGTGTGTATAATGTTATAGTTAGGAGGAATAAATTCTGGTGTTTTTTTGCCCATTATATTGAATACAATTAACAATAATGTATGTACATCTCAAAATAGCAATGCGAGGATTTTAAATGTACTCGCCATAAAGAAATTATAAAAGTTTAATGTGATAGATATGCTAACTACTTCTATTTGATCATTACACAATGTACACATGAATCAAACATCACATTGTACCTTATAAATATGTACAATTTTGTGGTACAAACAAAAAAGTAAAATAATTTTAAAAGTTATTGAAATTTGAAAAAAAATGCTTTTTAATGTCAAAATTTTAAAGTGTTGAAAAATAACATTTATTTTTATTCATTTATTTATCTTTTTCAAAAAAAAATTAGAAAATCTGATGCCATCTATGTTAACTAATTTAGTTTCATTTATTATTTACATTACTTTTGTCAGCATGTAACGTGGAAACCTACATTTTTGATTTTACTTATAAAGTAATAATTATTATATGCATTTTTCTAATGATGATGTATTAGAGCAGGAAAAAGTAGAGAAAAAACTAACAAAAAGGGCAGACTTATTCTACAGTTAATACCTGGAATTTTAAAGTCAAGAAGAGTTCATTGTCATGAAGTAGTACAGTTGGCCTGCTGCATCCCAGTTTGCATTTGCAGATTCAACCAACTGCAGATAAAATTGCATCTGCACTAAACATTTACAGATTTGTTTTTCTTGTCATTATTTTCGGAAAAATAACAACTATTTACGTGGCATTTACATTCTATTAAGTATTCTAAGTAATCTAGACATGATTTAAAGTGGACAGGAGGCTGTTCGCATGTCATGTGTAAATACTATACCATTTGTACAAGGAACCTGAACATTCATGGATTTTGGTATCAGAGAGAGGCAATCCTGAAACCAATCCCCTAGGAATACTTAGGGACAAGTATACATATGATTTAAGAGAAATAATGCAATTGCAAACACTAGATTGATTGTTCATAATAGCATAACCTTATTTTTTATGACATTCACATATTAGAACAGAAAACATCTCTATATCTACAGTTTTCCTCCCATTTGGTAGCCAAATATTACTAACAGTGACAAAGTGACTACGACATCAACAAATATAATAGGTTCTGTAGCCACAAGGACTCTGTTCTCCATCAAAATAACTACCCTTTTTGTCTGGATCTTCAGCCTGAAAGACTCCATCAGAAATCTCAAATAGGACCCAGAAATTATTCACACTTCCTTGGGAGTAGATTGATTCTGTGTTATGAATTCTTGTATGCTGATCTCAGTGCACTTGACCTTTTATATTCCAGATCAACACTTGCTCCAGTTTTCCATCATACAATATGAGAACCTCAAAATTTCATACTAACTCCAACTTCTTTGCATTCCCAATTCCTATTCCTTAGTACTAACTGTATTACAACTTTCTTCCCAACAGAATCATAACTTTATCTTAGAATTAGACCAATTTCCCCCATATGTTAGTAACTACAATTTGTTGAATATTCACCAGGCAATAGGAATATTCCATATGATTTTTCCATATATTAAAAAATGCACATATATTTGTTGAGTGTATTTTTTTTTGCCTCTATTGATAACAAAACTGAAGTCTGTGTCCATTGCACAAGGCATTCAAGTAATCTAAGTGATTTGAGATACTAATCTTGTGTGAATCATCACTACAGTAATTTACTCTAAATATTATAAATTTATAATTTAAATTATTAAATAAAACTCTTAGACCGGCTTATACATTATATCTGAATTAATGATTCTAAATCCTTTGGCTCCTGATGACAGAGAATTAAAATCCTCTACTTTTTATGCTACCTCCCTTGATTATAATCCTAGGAAACAGAAACTAAGGAGCCATAGTCTTTGCTTCCAACTTTGGACCACTCATTACCTAATGCTACCCTAGTCATTTCACTCTAACATGAAAACACTTTCACCTATTTTGCAATTGTCATATAAATCCTGATTCCATATACCATTATATATACCATTATCCATAATAATAAAACATTATTTTCATACATATTTTATAGAGTATTTTTACCCATATGAATGGTTCATCATAGAGACAAGTGTCTGATAATTTTGTCATTCATCAACACTTACCAGTAACACCTGATATGACAATCAAGTAATGAGAATTTCAAGAAAACAACAAAACCTATTTAGCTAATTAAATGTTTGTAGAAAAATTAACTAAATTCATTGTCATATAATTTTGATACCTATTCCACAAGGAAACATTATCTTTTTAGCATGTATAGATTAGCTCCTCCCTAGTAGATATTCAATAAATGTTATAAAATTATTGATATTTTTATGGTTTTAGAGAAATTTTTGGTTTGATTAACATTAAAACGTAAAATGCTTTCTTCCAATGATATATGAAGGATAGGTAAATAAAATGACAAGGAGTCATAATGTTGAATAAATATATTAGCCGATTGGGGGAGTTACATGAAACTCAAGCATGTTAAATTAATCCTAAAGAAATATATAGACTATAGAACATTAAAGATTCTCTATCAAGTCTGCATTAATCATCTCTACATCACTGTTCCCAAAATACCTGACAGGAACAATTTATAGAAGAAAAAGTTTATTTTGGTTCATAGTTACAGAGGTTTGGTCCATAGTTATCCAAGTCTGTTGCTCTGGGCCTAAGGAGAGGCAGATCATCATGTCAGAAACACATGGCGAAAGAGCACTGTCCCATTCCTGGAGGCCAGGAAGCAGAGAGAGAGGGGAAGGGAAGATGAACCTTTCCAGGTCATGACCTCCCACCCTGTCAATGACCCACCTCCTCCAGCTACACACCACCTGCCTGCATTTACCACTCAGTCCATTCAAACTAGGATGGGCTGATTAGGTTACAACTCTCATAATCTAACCATTTCACCTTCGACTATTCCTGTATTAACACAGGAGCTTTGGTGGGACACATCGTATCCAAAGCATAACAAGACCTAAGAGCAAAAGATAATTAACAGGAATGTCAAAATCATACCTTAAGGAGGATCACATTCTTTTTAAAGGAAATGATAGATAAGACTATTAGAAAACAGAAAAAGAATAGATAGCAGAAAGAAAACTCATGCCTCAAAGATGATTTTACATTACATGAGGGATTATTTTACAGGTTTATTTATTTACAAATAAGTTGTAAGTTTAGGCTACACTTTTTCCTTTAAAATTTAACTGTAACATAAATTTAAGATTGATAAAAGGATACATTTTCCACCAAAAATATAAGAATTTAGGAAATTCTTCATACGGATAGATGTAAAAATAAGTTGTCATTTTTATAGGATAGTTGAAGTATGTTACTTTTTATTCACCTATAATTTGAAGATGAGTTCATAACATTGTAATGAGTTTGGGGGTCAATTTTAAAAGAAAAACTTTTTCATGTTAATTTATATGCTTTTTCCCTCTTTTGGAATAAAAATAAAAGTATGACCAGTTGCAGGAAGAACTCATTATTCCAAGAAGATGATATACCTATTAGGATAGCAGTCCTTTAAACATTATAGCTTATTAGAGTTCCCCACCAGCTACATACCCAAGAGTTCATGTAATATAGTTGAATTAATCGGAACGTTTTTATGCATTAAAGTTTTCTTCCTTCTGAACTACTGTGGATGATGCGTTCTAATGTTTTAACATTTAAGATCCAGATAGCATTTCTTTTACAATGAATCAAGAATTTTAAAAAAATCATTTTTCTTTTATTCCCTCAAAAAGGAGAAAAATGAATCCTTGCAGGTATTATCAAGAATACTAAGGAATAATCTTTCAAAATTTCCTTGCTTCAAGACATACTCTGGGAAGGAAGAAGAGTAAGAGGAGTAGGAGAATAAAACCGAATTTATCTTTGCCATAAGCCATATTTTTTCACAGAAACACTTAGTAGTCCAAAAATTGGAACAGCTTTTACAAAACAGTTAAAGCATTTTTCAAAAGGCATATGAAAACTAATTACTCCTTTGCCTAACAAAAAAGCAATAAATCACTATAGTATGCGGGTTTTTAGATTCTGTATTTACATTTTCAGAAATTTGTAACTGTTTTAGCTAGTTTTTATGTCTCTATGACCAAAATACCCAACAAGAACAAGTTGTAGAAGGAGAAATTTATTTTGTATCCTGATATCAGACATTTGGTCCATAGTTGGCCTTCTCCATTGCTCTCATTGCCTCAAGGTAAGGCAGAACATCATGGTAGAAAGACATAGTCATTAGGGGTATGCCCTGGAAGGGTATATGAATGAAGCTGCTCCATTCATGGTGGCCAGAAAGTAAAGACATAGGGGAAGGAGGCAGAGGGAAGATGTACTCTTCCAGGGCGTACCCCTAGTGACCCTTGTCCTCCAGCCACACCCCACCTGTCACCATCCAGTTAATTCATTCAAACTAGGATGGACTGACTAGGTTATAGCTCTTACAATCTTATCATTTTACCTATGAATATCCCTGCATTAATAGTAACTTTAGGGGGACACCTTATATCCAAGCCATAACAGTAACTATTATGAGTAACAATCAGTGGTAGGGAAAATAAGATGAAAATCCTTAGCAATTTTGTGCATTCTCAAAATAGCAGGGGCTAGAAGTAAGAAATGAAATAATCAAGCAAATATTGTCTTAAACCAAACATGAATTCAAATAATTCCCATATTATTTAGTATATTACAACCCATATTTTGTCAGAAGTTAAAAAACACTTCATTTTCCCACTAGAGCAAACTGCATAAGGACAGGGATTTTTGCCTGTTCTGTTCACTTCTATATCTTCAGTATATGAGACACATAGTATAATACTCAAAATACAGTTGATGAAAGAATACTAGTTCCTTTCTGAGTCTCCTATTCTTCTTCCTTGACTCTTCATTGAAGTGGATGTCTATTACTTGTGCCAACCAGCAGTCATTTGACTTCTGGGAAAAGCATCAGAATTGACATTGCATGTCATTCCTCCAGAATACCCAGTCTATGTAATTCCAGCAGGTTGTTGACCTCATTCCCATTCCCAACCCTGGCAAGATCCAGTGACAAATACATGATTTATCTGGATGATAGGAAGAGTCCAACTCACTGAGCTATATCATTGGTCTATGTGGAAATGTGACCTAACACCAGGCCAAGGAAGACAGTTGGGGAACTTCTATTGGAGAAACTTTTATTAAAAGAAAAGAATCTATTTACACTGAAGTGCCCCCATGAACATTTTTAATCCACTCCATCTTAAAATATCATAACAAGAAGTATCCACATGGAGTTAAGACAAAGGAAATCAACCCAGGTGATGGTAAGAAGGTATATCTTGGTGTTTTAGAGGCTCTATGACTCTGGGGATATAACCAGTCTTATTTTTTTATTTTTTGAAGTTATGTGAACCAAGAAATTTCAATTTTTATAATCTAGTTTTAGATAAATTCCTGTTACATGCTACTAAACAGTCATAAGAAGCATATCCTCTAATAACATTGAATTAATTACTTATGGTTCTATATTACTAGAAATGAATAGCACCAGGCTGATGTTGAGTGATGTAACAACAATGGGAGGGAAATAGTGATAGTTATAGTGTGCTTTCCAAAATTATCAGCAGGGACTGTGTCCCTCTTTTCATTTACTCAGATTCTGAATGGGAAAATAGAGCATTTGTTTTACTCAGCTGTTCTAGACAGTGTGCTTCTCCTTTTTTAACTTGGCATTGGCTGTTTAAGTACTGATTACTATAGAAGCACAGTAAGTTATAATCAATCATTATTTTGTTTTGCCTATAATAAACAATGATAGGCATGTTAGAAACAGAAAAAGCAATTTGATTTTCAGAAAGAGTTAAAAGGTATTAATACCTGCTTTCATTTTACAGTTGAAGAAAATTAAGTGTCTTGGGTAATTGTCATATCACTGATTAGTAGCAGCTTCAAAGACTATAATATAGCAACCATGACATGATTTTTACTTGTTTATATGCTCTAATATTATTTTGAAGATTTGCTTTTAAATCATATACACAAGAATTTTAAAATATTGAACAGTAGAATTCCATTCACTTGCAGACAATATATTGATAGTTTCTAAGAAATGCAATAATACCTGGAAGGAATGGCAAGAAATTTCATAATGTGTGCTACTAAATAAGAGCAAACTAAACAATGATTTCATTAGCACCCTTAAAATTCTAATATAAACTTGCACAAGAGTTAAGACATAAACTGCTTCATTTCTAGAGAATTATCTATCATTTAGGTCAATGGAACATAATTTATCTAATGCTACTTTAGTGTCCTGAAAAATTTAATTTTTCCCTACTTACCATTAAGAACAGGTCTATGAATTACTTTAGTAATTGCCCAAGAGGATAAAAAGGCCAATGCAGAATCTATTTACATGTATTAATATATGAAATTTTTAGTGAAGGAAACTCAGAATCTGAGGCAAAATGTTCTCTGCAATATGCTTTAAAAATAAGGACAGCCATTTTAAATTAAAATATAATTTAAAAGAACCAGATGTTAGCAAAACTCTTAAGTGGAAGCACATTTCACTCTAATGTATTTCAAAACACTAAGACAATTAGTTAAGATGAAATTTTATGTATTTGAAAGTTTTCTCAAAATTATACTTTTTTTCTTGATGTTTGTCTCTCCAATATCAATCATAAAATCAATTTTCAGTCATACTAAGCAAACATAGCATGTGACAAATAAAAATGTTTTGGTGTTTTCTGGATAAAGGGATTTGTGTTAATGCAACATATTAATTCCATAAATACAAAGGAATTTAAGAGAAAGTCACCTCATTTGGAGACTAGATAAGATTTTAAAGTTGAAATTAATCATAAGGAATTCTTAATAATAAAGGAACCTTAGTCTTATATTTTAAGACCATTCTTACAATGAAGACCATTGCATAGAACTTACTTGGAGGAACAATGAAATAAATGATGTTTTGGGGATCGGAAATGGAAATACAAACAAAACACCTTCTTTGCTTGTACTTTTATACAGTGAGATAAAGATATGAGTTGGTAAATTCACTCTGACCAGATTTTCAGATGTTCATTACAAAACTTAAATACATTGTCTATAATCCAGTTTCTAGTATGTCAGTTTGTCTGGAAGTGTGCATATATTCCTTAAGGTGATAAAGGCAACATTAAGCTCTATTTAGAAAACAGCCTTCCCCTTAGTATCATCCAAAAGAGTTCAAAGGAGAATTTGGTGGCTTGGACACACCTGTTATTCACAGATTCTATGCAATTCAGGCTGAACTACCAGAATGCTTCATTGAACTCAGGTAAATTCTGATTGAAAAATTACACACCGAATATCTGTTGATCAATTGAGCCTGTTCTTCCTTTACTAACTTTGGCATTAAGAACATGACATCACAGAGGATATTCTTGTGACCTATATCAGGCATTAGCAGAATTAAACTTCAAAAGTTGTTTCAAACTGTATCCTGCTTATAATAGTTATAGGCAAAAGTTTTCACTGTCTATGAAAGAGGAAAAAGTGAAAAATTAATTAATGTTTAATGTTTCCAATCCTACTTGCTTTCTTGTGTGGCCAATTCTTGAAGCATTTTTAGTAAAAGTCTTCAGCTTCATATACTTGAAAATATTTTTTAATGTTGATATTAGTTGGGAACTTTGGCTATATCAAGCCAGTAATATCTGTGTATATTAATCCTCATAATGATATACCAGTTTGTGGCAGTCATTTGTTTTGCTCATATTCTGCAGGGCCATTTTTCTAGGATTCATTTTGCTTTCTAGTATTAAGAAAGGTAGCTATTGCAAATATAGAATTAAGTAAGAAAATGTAAAAGTGTGCAACTTGGCAGGCAGTGAGGTCAAAATACTAATAAAGAGCTTGTTACATGTGAACCATTGTGCTAAGTTTAACATTTTGTACATCATTTAATTCTCATTAAAAATCATATGAGATAAACTTATGGGGAGACCGAGAACTGCAGAAGATAAAAAAAAGAAAAAACAAAAAGAAAAAAAAAAACCCTGAAGCAAATTTATGAAAAGAGAATCAGCATTTCTTCTCAAGTCTTTCTGGTTCTGAAATTCAAGCCATTTTCATTACAAAAATGCTACCTCAAACAGAAGCAGCATTCTAAGGAAGTGTGATAGAAACTGCTTATTTCAGGATTGCATTTAGAACATGAGATGTAAACATTAAAGTTTATACTTAATTACATTTTATATATTATTTTCAAAAGTTTAGAGAACAAAGGGATTTATTTTAGTTTGAGTTTTTCTACAGAAAAAAATAGGATTTGCTATGCATGAATTCTTAAAGTCTTACTTTAAATAAACTCTAAACAACAAATTTGCAAATTGTGTATTCTACAATTGTCAATAATTCTACTTGAAAGAGCATTTCCTTGGAGAGCTCTTTATAAATAAGAGTTTATTTTCACTGAATATTCACTATGAATAGATTATACTTGTGTCTACGTCTGGCATAAATGTACATGGAGGAGATTTATAGGCTTAGCTGATTCTTTCATTTTACAGACCTGTTCATCACTATGCTTCAAGTTTTGCTGCATGAACTCGTTCATGTTGGAAACATAGGCCTATTAGAAAGTAGTCATTCAATAAGATTTCATTACAATCCAAGCTGTGTGCAGAATTGAAGAGTAAATTGCTGTCTTGTATTTTTAAATGATTTGGTCCTCAGTTTGAGAACAGCTTCTGAAATATGGCAGAGTTAATGACAATGCTGAGCTTCTACTCACTGTCATAATTCATAACAAAATCAGGGCAAACACATATTTTTAAAACAGTAAACATACACATAAGAGCTAGATGTTTTCCCTTACATAGTCATGTATGGTAGATTGACTGCTTTAGTGACCCCTGTTTTATCCCTTTCTCTAGATCCTACATTTGACACAGACTTTGTAGTTCTTCTCATTAAGGAGGCACAGTTTATACTCATACTTCTTGAATTTGGGCTCAACTGTACCTCGCTATGGCTATGGGAATGATAGCTAGAATGATACAAGTTGATGCTTGAGGAAAGCACACATTTCCGTTCACCCTTGCCCTTGACCATCACTGTGGCTATATATATGTCCAAGCTGTCCCTCATGATGAGAGACTCTTCTGGACCAGACTGAGTTGCTCCAGTCATGCCACCAAAGGCATAACCTGCACCAACTGACTCTACCTGGCCACTGTCCCACCATCTCATCCTCACCATTTACTTATGAGTGAATCCTGTTCAAATTAGCCAGACTTAGCTCAGATCAGCTGCTCTACACAGACTCATGAGCTAAATAAATTTATAATTGTTTGTGCCTAAGTTTGATGATTGTTTATAATGCCACATTACTGCAGTAATATCTAAATTAGATACTGTCTCCTCTCATTTTTTTCCCGTTAAAGATGTAGTTGAGTATCCGCAATTAAGGATCAAGGGCATATGAATAAAGCACATTTTCTATTCTTAATTAGGAAATAGTCCATGAGCCTGTTTATATAGTTTCTTAAATTATCATTTATTGAACATCAACTGTGTTTCTTGCACTGTTTAAGGACTTCCAAAATAAGTAGTTTAAGTGATCACATCTTTAAATGTTTGAGCACAAAAATAAATACAGTAGTAATGGACTGTAACCTAAAGTATAGAATAAATGTCCATAAGTACATACTGACATAAAAAAAGGTTCACATAAATTTTAAAATGGGGGAGAATAGATAAATCTCCCATGCATAATAATTCCAAATCATTTTAAGTGGATGCTCTACCCTCAAGGAGGTAAAGTATAAATGCTTACTATTTAAAAGAATAACTTCTGAAATTTGAGTTGTAGGCTGTGCATAGTGTGACTCTAAATGAGAGCTTTCGACAGTGACTTCCATCTCAAGAGTACAGAATGGAAGTGGAAAAATAAGAAACTTTATAGTGGAGAAATCTGATCACCACAAACTTGCTAGGTGACCAAGGTCAACATCAACAGTAATAGAGATGTTGGTGGTACCTACCCTGATAGGATATGTTAAGAAGGGCATTTTACCTCTATAGTTTTCTTCCCCATACCTCATACCTCAATCTCAATATCGTCATCAGATAAAGTTCCAATAAGAGAATATTCTACCAAATACCAAATCTGGTACCACTCAAAACTGCAAAGATGTTTAAAAAAGGGATAGTGACTAGAATCAATGGAGCACCCAAGTTCCAAGAAAAGGTTGAAAATGCGAATAAAGCATGACTTGTTGATAATAATATATCAGTATTGGTACACTAATTGTGATAAATGTCCCACAAACATATGATGTTAATAATAGTGGAAATGACATGAAGTATAAAGAAATACAGTATGAATCTAGCAGCATTTCCATAAGTATACAGTTTTACTTAAAACTTTAAGCAGAGATCTGCTACTAAGGATCAAGTGCATACAAAATAAAATACAATTCCCTGACACGAGAATCAATAAAAAAGTGCATTTCTTTAAATTACATTTAAGATTTAAATTGTAAAGGACTGGTTGTACACAACTGTTATCTTTACATATTGTTGATTTGTTGGTTTTAACTTTCATTATCTATTTATATTCCCTTGGAATTTTAAATGCAGTTTCAAAAGAAATCACCTAATTGGTGATTTGCCAAATAGTAATATACAGAAATGAATTTTTACATATTGTTCATTTGATGTAGATAAATAACAAAATAATATCGCTCAAAAACATGAAATAAATTTTGTAGTTGAAATAATTTTAATTCTAAAATGCATGTAAATGAATAGATTGGATTCTAAACTCAGTTTTGAAAATAAAAATGCAAATTGCATTATCAATTGACTTTTGCTAACATTTTCTGAAATTACTGTTATCATCACTTCTTGTCACTCTCTTTCTGGAAAAGATTAATGATAGGATCACAGGGATACCAGCTGTTTAAATATTCTTTTTATTGACAGTGCTAGCTTAATAAATAACCAATCTGCTTAGCAACTATAACATTTTTCAGTTAAACATCTTTCATGGAGATTCCTTATTCATAAAACATTATTTTAAAAAAACTAGGCCATTATTTTTAACAATTTAATATTATGAGAGAAATGTTCAATGTTGCTAAAAATAACCACCAGCTCATATGCATTGTGATTTTTAAAAAGTTCAAGATATCCAAAGGGCTTTGGTAAGCAGACATTAATGATAATGGAAACAGGTGTAGAAGACATTCAATAAAGCATGACTCTTATTTTTACTCCTTTTTTGTTTGGTTTCTTGGGAATCTCTGTTTGACAGTGAACTCCAGTGTATTTGCTTCAGAGAGATTCTTCTATCGTCTGAGTCTATTGATGTGGCAACCAGAAGATGGATGGCAGAGAGTATGGTTGAAGCCTAATATTAAGTTCTAAAAAGCAAAACAGGATTTTTGCAGGTAAAATTACAGGTATAAACAATGAAAATGTTAGTTTAATGTTTGTTACATGAACTTAGAGGTGCTATGGTTACAGATTCTAACCACAGATTGTAATGAATCACATTGTTTGATGTTTTTTGTCCTATGCATAAGAATATCAACATAGATTCACTGACAATGTTTATTTTGTGACCATGGAAAGCTTATATTGAAAACAAATGGAGCAATGTAAGATAACTAAGTTGCAAAAACTTGAACATCTATTTCTTCCTTTCTTAGGTGCTTATATATAAGCCAGTTCCAGTCTAGAGACCAACGCCAGTGCAATGAAGCTCTGCCTTATTTTCTTCCATGCATGCACAACTACTTTCTAGTCCAGTACATTTTTTAGTTAACTATTTCAGATCCCAATAGTATTAAACTACCTTTGCTTTGCATAATAGTCCATACATCATCTGTCCTCTCTCAAGTGGATACACAAATAATGGACTTATTAAGAGCTATATAAATGCAGCGTTTCTGGAATTATCTTTTTAAAAGTACCAATTATGGCCAGGCACAGTGTTGCATGACTGCAATTCTAGCAACTCACAAGGCTGAGGCAAGAGGATCACAATTTCGAAGCCAGCCTCAGCAACTTAGTGAAGCCCTAGGCAACATAAGCAAGACTCTGTTTCAAAATAAAAAATAAAAATGGGTTGGAATGTAGCTCAGTGGTAAAGTGCCTCTGGGTTTAGTTATGTTTATCAGAAATTAGAACTATAATGTTTCCTCGTTGCACTTTGTTCAATATCTAATTTTCTGTCTAACAAGATTAGCAATAATTAAATGATGGGGTATTTATTTATAATACATGCATCATATATTATATTTTAAAAATATTATATATTACTCAAATAATCTCTCCAGGTGCTCAAAATTAAAAATATCACAATATGTTGGAATAAGGAATTTTTGAAAAATGTTTTCTTTTCAAATCAGTGGTTCAGGAGCATAATGGTGAAAAAATTAAGAGAAAAGGAAAACTTCGCTGATTTTCTTTTTCAACTTTATTGTTTCTAAATTGGTTAAACGTTATGAGATTTTTTTTCCATTGTCAGGGCCATATAAGCCTAAAAAATCTTTAGTTCTAATCTTCTAATTTTAAGATTGTCTGATAATATGTACTCAGTCCTGGGGTGCTTGTAAAGAATCTGAGCAGTGTTATCCCAAGAACACATAGCAACTCCAGGCCTCTGTAGGCACTCAAATATTTAATTCAGATGCTTCAGGATTACCAGTGACAAAGATAAAAATATCTCTTTCTTCTTCAAGATTCTTTGTGTACATTTGCATGGGAAAATATATATATATTATCTCAATCTAGCATGTGATTTCTCCACTATTTGATTTTAATGAATATTGTCTCCAGTCTTTAAATGATTTCTCTGGAAACTTCCTTTTTATATCATCTGCAGGCATTTTCCAGTGGAAAGAACTGTGCACGTGGTGGTTAGGGTTTTGGCAGAGCCCACATGAGCAAGATAAAGGATGAAGGAGAGGAGGAGGAAAAGTCGAGGAAGGGCTTTAACACACTGAGGTAGGGAATGCTGATCCACAACAAAGTTAAAAGCACCTCTGAGAACCTGGAAAACTGTAAGAACCCTCCAAGACACCCAAATTTTGCCTACCATTTCACAGAGAAAATAACAATATGCAGTTTGTTTAAGGAAGAGCGTAGGCTTAGGCATTGTCAAATAAGGCAGGGATACAGGTGCAGCGCCAGAGGGAGCCTAGCATTTTCCTGTCTCCAGGTTTTCCCTTCTTTCTCTCCCCCTTAGAGGCGACCTTCAGCTTATAGTGAAGAAGCAGTGGGCACAGAGGGTAAGTTCTGAAAACAATGTAAGTATTTATTTTTATGTGGTGCTAAGGATTAAACCCAGTGTCTCACACATGCTAGGCAAGCATTCAGCTCCAGCACTGGAAGTTTTTTTTTTTTTTTAAATATATTTATTTTTAATTGAGAAATAGCAATTGTGCATATTTATGTGGGACTCTGTGATGTTTTTGTTCTATGTAGAATAATTCAATCAAGCTAATGAACACTTCTATCATGTCTCCAACTTATCTTTTTGGGATGGCAGAGTGGTAATGTCAAAATCTATTCCAGCAATTTTGAAATACACATTATTATTAACTATGGTTATCAGGTAGTGAAATTTATTCCCAATACTTATTCATCCCATGACTGAAACTTTTATCTTTGATCAACATCTCCGCATGACTTCCCTTTTCTTCCTCAATCCCAGCCTCTTTTATCAATATGTCAGTCTGTTCCCATGAAATCGACTTTTTAAGATTCCACACGTAAGTGAGATAGTATTTCTTTTTCTGTGCCTGAATTATTTCACTTAAAATAATTTCCTACAATTACATCTATAATATTCTCAAATGAAAGAATTTCTCAAATGACAGAATTGCTTTTTTAAAAGTGTATAGTGTTCCATAGTATGTGTGTATCCATATTTTTTTCATATATTCATCTACTGATGAACACTTAGGTCGCTTCAGTTACTCTCAATTACAGTTTGTTCTCCTCTCACTGACCTTGCTTATTTTCTCTGCCTCCCAACTGTTCTTCCTACCTTCTCCACCTCTTGATTACAAATGAAAGAAAGACACTTTAGGGCAGGAGCAGCTCAGGCTGGTCAAGAAGAGGAGAACAGCAGATGGGAGTATTTTGTGAAAGTATGATAAAAATCACCTTGGCCTCCCATCCTGCTCCCCGGTTACCTGGCTTCCTTCTCACCATATGACCTTCCTCTTGAGTTTGCTTTCTCTCTATTACCGCTATGTTCCAAGGAAGTACTAAGAACTGGAGAGGGTGCTTTGGAAAGACAGGTGGTAATGTCAAGAAAAAAATAAATTCCTGTTGTCTTCTTACTCCTTTTCTTCTCTAGAACAAAACAATCACATCCATCTCGAAGAATAAAGCAGAATTGCCATGTTTTCTCCCAAAGGACCACCGCATGTAAAGTACAAGATTGCCCATGTTTTGTTAAATTGTGCTTTTATTTAATCCACATTGAAAATGTTAAAAATAACCTAAGAATTCTTTCTAATGACTCTTGATATGGGGGACAAGAATCCTCAACATAATGATAAATGCAGGAAAAAATATATTTATATGATAATTTACATTTTGCATTTTGAGCAAGTGGTACTTTTACATTGATCAAACCTCCTTCAACATATCCTAGGTCAAGTATGCCTCTGAGGAAAGTCCTGTTTGGAAACATAAAATGGTATATACTCTTGAGCTTTGTCAGATCTTATGTTCTTTCCTCCATTTCTCTTAATCTTCAAGCAATGATAATCATCACTGCCCAACTGAGATGTCTAGCAATTGAATCTAGATGTTACTGAAATTTGGTTGGGAGTTAGAATTTTATGCTTTTTCATTCAATGAGATCCAAAATCTAATTCAGAAGAATCCTTGTTGCTTAAGAAGTTGACCATCCAATTGCATAAATGAAAAGTAAATTTAATATGTTTTTTTCATGTTAGAACATCAAAGGTTTTATTTCTTTAAAACTCATGTATTTGATTTCCAATATATTGCAAGAGAGTAGGTGCCAAGAGCTTTCAAAAATAGAATGAATAAAAAGTCTGTTTCTTTTTATTTGACACTAAATATAAAGATCATTTAATTTAACCTCCTAATTTTACAAATTAGAAAATTAAACCCAGGAAAACTCAAATTACTTGTTCAAGGTCACTCAACAAATTAACTAACATCACTGTTAATGACATCAATGATTATATTTATAGTTTTTAGTGACTATATTTATCATTCTAAAAATATTCTTTCAGTCAAATTACAGTTCCAGTTCATAAGTATAACATTCAGGATATAGAATGACAAAATGGAAAAAAGTAGCTTAGTTTTGCTATGATCCTAAGGTTATCACTTCCTTCAGCAAGAGGAAAGATCTTTTATGAAAGGAGCATAAGTGAGATTATAAAAAGATTTTGGTTTTGAAGGATAGTCTCCTCATTTTTAAAGAGATGAACAAATCATCAATCATACAGCCATCTAGGTAAAAGATTACTGCCCAAGTTCTGAAAGAATATTTTTCTATTCCAATAATTGTATGATTGATACCCAACTCTATACCCATTTTGAGTAAAAAATATCAAAAGTATTCAAGCAGAAATGCCTAGTAGCTGTGGTATTAATCTTTTTTCCATGTACATATTAGTGGCTATTTAATTTATGCCTACTTATTATAAGGTACTGCATGGTACATTTAAAACATAAGCTTATAGCTAATCAGAAGTTAATTAAAATGTACACTATAATTCTGTGCTTGCTTTCATCTGTGGTTTTACAGGAATAATTATATGATTTTTACAGTGCAATCTATTTAATTTTGTGATAAATTATTCTTCAAATCATTGCTAGAGAAAAATCCATTCCCTAGTATCAGAAGTGTAGCAGAGGCACTAAAAGTACAAGACTGCTCTAATGCCCACTTCTGCTCTGACAGATTGAGAAGTTCCATTTGGGAAGAGAGGGAATTCTGGCTGCCCTTCCCTCTCTGATCAAGTCTAGCAAGACACCATGCACACACACTCACACACAAGCAAAGCAAATAGAAACAATTCATTACCAAACATATGGCACAGTCTGAGCTCAGTAAGAAAATGATTTTTTTTTCAGAGAGATAAGGATACATACACTTAAAGTATACTGAAAGAACCACATGAATATTTAATAATTATGAAATTTAGAATAAATTTCAAAGGTTCCTAATTTTAGCACTAGTTCCTCTATTAGGACAACTTGAGGCATCTTTGAGACTCATTCTCCTCATCTTTAAAATGAGAATCAAATAGCTGAATGCACTGTCCCCCGTGAGTTTGGAGGCTGTCTGGTGAAATTAGGAATAACAACCTTCATGCAGAATGCCCCAGGTTCAAGTTCTAGTCCCAGCATTTACTCCAGATGCCCAAGGCAATAAAGACAAACAGTAGGTGTTCCATTTAGACTCAGTGACTAAATGAAGCAGTCAGGTCCCAGGTTAGAAAGCAAATTACATTTCCCTCTTCACCTATCATAATCAGACTATCAACTATGGACAAGTCATGTATTTCTTTGACGTGTTCATGCTATTTTGGACATGATTTCACAGTCTGATGCCATTTTAGTTTGTTGTGTGACCTCACACATAGACAGCCCACAAGTTATCCTCACTTCTCTATCTGGTCCCCTTCCAAACAAATTTGCATGTCTCCATCTCCTTTAGACATTTTTAAATGTGAATATCTTTAAATATCAACCTTACAAAATTCCAAACTATAATACATGTTTTCAAAGATATTCTGTAAACTGGACTAAAAATTATACAATATTATATACTCAACTTTAAAATCAAATGAGGTTAATTTCTGAGTATACTATCACAAAACACTTATACTCTAATGTCAACAAGTTTTTGTATTCAATATTTATTTTGCCTGAAATATACTCTCATCAGTGTAGTGGAAAGGACATGATTTGGAGGTTCAGACCATTCTAAGAGTTAGTTTGAATCCTGATACTCTAGTAAATGCACAATTTAGAAGAGCTTGAATCCTTGCAAAATGGGAATAATAATAATATATTATAATAATTGTAATACTAATAATGACAATATGATGTTGTTTTCTTAAGGAACATATGTTTTAAAATGACTAGTAAGATATGTAAATATCCACTGCTTAAAAATCATTCCGTACTGAAATCCTAGAATAACTGTTTAGGCTTGATTATCAAATCATTGCCCTCTTTGTCCGCCACTGAAGGAATCTATACACAAATGAGACAAATATTTTCACAATATGTGTTTTTTCACAGACCCTGAAAAATGCATCAGATATTTTTATTGAATGTGGGAAGGGGAGGATTTCACATAGAACCAATCATATTACAGTAAAGAATTATAAATATAATATAGTGTTTACAAATAATTGTAATAAAGTTCTCACTTTAAACACTTCTTGATTCACTATCTATAATATAGGAATGTAGATCTTACACAAAATTTCTATTTCATCTTAGTCTTTCAAAAAAAGCCCTAGTGACCTTTGTTTCTTTCACTGCTAATGGCAGAAATTTACATTACAAAATTCTAGAAAAATTATGTAATTTAACCATATGCCATATTGTAAAATGGAATAGCTACAGAAATTTTAAAGCAGAAAGAGTACTACTGTTACTAATGATTTTAATCATTTCTGAAAAGTGTGTTTAGTTCCTGAGCCACATCCTTCCCTAATCTTTCTACCTATCAGTGCTCTTTCTACCCATCAGTGCTTCTCCCAACTCAAACATTTTGTATCCCACTGTGTTTTTATGAAGTGGTTAGAGAACAAAACAAGTTCATCTGCCATAATTTCATAATTTTCAGTGGCTTGAATACAGGTGATTTAAAAAGCTGCTCTCTTATTATTATTCAATATTCTACTCCATAATACAAGAATCTAATACCACACTGTAATGCCAACATCCAGCATGTTGTAGTTGCACACATTAAATGATTAATTCATCCCCCACAAATGGAGGAAAAGTATTATTTTCTCCATCACTTGTAGTATGGAAGAGCACATTTTTTGCCCAAGGCTATAAAATGTCTCATGGAAAAATAAAAATTCAGAAGCATTAATTTATTAATTAGTGTCCAAAAGCACATTAATTCAAGTAAAATGAGGAAAGTCAAATTTTCTGCCTGAGTGCATTACCACTATCACTGAAAATAATCTTGAGATCAATACTTGTTCTAAAGTGTTTTTACCTTAGAGAGGCCAAAATTGTCAAAACAAAGGGCACTAAGAGTAGGGTAGGAGTGTTTTAACTTCATCAAGGTTTTGACTCAAGCATGAGCAATAATCTACCAAGCATTTTCTTAAGTAGAATATTTTGGGGGAGATATATTTGAATGTTAAAGGATTGGACCAGATTATGGAACCCAGGATTTCTATGGGTGACATGTTTTAATCCACTTTTCAGGATGGTGTTTTTCTATTACAAACCATTTCCATCTTGATCATTCATCAAATATTCTTTTCTAAAGAAAAGAATAGACAATGCTCTTGTTTAAAAAATAGAGAAATATTTCTTCAACTTACCAATTTTATTGACATCTTACAATAAAAGGTTGTTATGAATTGAATATGTGGTCATTGAAATCTGATATTTTCAATGTCATGTTCAACACAAAGAAACAGCACAGATGTTCAAATCAATGCTATCATTTGTGTCTTCATAATTTATGTTTCTATATGTTCTGTATGTTTCTGTGTGTCCCTTTCTTACTTTTAATTCAATCAACTAGACCGCTCTTGGTCATTATTAAATATGTAAACCCAACCATGTGCTCAACCTCTCTGGAGCTATTCATTCATCTCTACCTAAAGACAATTACTCTTACCTCAGAGTGCTGGCATTAAAAGATTTAACATAAGTAAAATATCTAACACGTAAAGGCATTGTTTTAAGCAGAGTCTGGGGGAATAAAAACAAATGTGTACTATAGATACTGCTCACAGGTTGCCAATCTGAAAAAAATGGAAGGAAGGAAGGAAGGAAGCAAAAAGAAGTCACTCTAGAGTAGGTTCTGCTAATAACATCACTGGTTTCCTGACTTAAAATATAAACAAACAGAATCCTCTTCATCTATATTCCCTCATGATAAATTCCTGCTTTTTCCTTTCTCTCTTTAGCAAATACACTTTCCTGCATTGCCACAAACATATATTGTTCCTTCGTTTATGTTCCCATAGCAATATCTCTATGTAGACGACAATCCCTGTATGTGAATATTAGTTGTGAATATGCTTGTCATCTCTGTTGCTCTGTGAGTCACACAGAGGAGGATCTGTTCTGACTTGTCTCTGGATCTCTAGAAGCTGTTACCTGCGTGAAACTTGGTAGAATCTTTCTGAATGGTTGGTAGACTTGATGTAGGCATGGCCTTAATTAATAGATGATATTGTACCAAATTATTGTTCAATAGAACACATAATTCCAAAAGACAAATATATTTTTGTCAAACAATTCATCCAGTAAATCAATTCATTTAGCTCCATTCTGTACTTGGCTCATTCTCAGAGGTAAACTGGTTTCTTTTATAGTAGATACCAGAGTGCAGAACCATCATTGAAGTTTTCTAACTTAAAATGGTATTAATATTTGTCATATAGAACTTGGAGAGTGAAATAAAGGACATTACTTATATAGGCATGAAGTGCCTCTAAACCTGTATTTTATTTTTGCATGTAAATCATGTGAATTGTCAGAGGTGCTGCAAGTGTTCTATATATTGAGTAGGAAAGAAGAAAGTTGTCCTTCTGGAGCATAAACATAAGGAAATCTTCTCATTTTACACATTAGATTCATAAGTACCTTCCCTCCTTGCATTTATTTTCTAAGTTTTGTGCTATTTGTAGAATAAAGGAATTTCAGATTCTCTTGGGAAGCACAACCGTGAATCTATTTCTGTCAGATTCCTCCCAAAGAACTCAGATATCTGATATTTGAGAGAGGCAGCCACAGAGATCTATGCACTGTCCCTTCCTCTTTGCTCTTTAAACTCTCTCTATTATATTGACTTCAGTCCTTTCAGATGTAAAGTCCCTTTTAAGAGGCCAAGAAAAGAGAGAAAAATTCCCCTTAGAAAACTGCATATGAACAGGTGTACCAATAATTGTAAGAATTAACAAGCTCTCCAGCCTGTCTGTGGAGTCCACATCCAGACACGCTGTGCTGATGACAGATCACCAAAAATCTGCCTGAATCCCACCAGTTCAGATCTTCATAAATATGACTTAGATTGGGTTTCATGTCAATGAATTATCCTGAAAAGTTTTGAGAACCAATACAGAAAATTTGTTCTTGAAGAATATATATCCACTTATTTTTAAATTGCAGATATAATCCTTGTCCATTATGACCATCAACGTTTTCTAAAGAAGAGAAGGAACCAGCTATTACTTATCTCCTAAAATTTGGAACTAAATTTGCTTTCTTCATGTTCTTTACATGCATGCTTTCCTATTTATATTTAAAAGAGGGGGGAAAAAGAAAAAGAAAAGAAAAGGGAGATTGAAGCCAGGCACTATAATAACCTTGTTCCTCTTTCCACTGCATTTAAGCAATGGAAAGGAAAGAGACAGAAACTGTTGAGTGGCTTCTACACATAGGAGGTGCAACAGGTGCAACATAGACCTAATTTTATTTAATTACTACAGTAAGACTAAAAGGTAGGCTTTACTAGCCCCACCTTCACAGCGAGATTATTGAGATGCATGGAGGTTAGAGAGTATACCCAAGTTATATATTTGGCACATGGCACAGCAACATCCGCTGTGGCACAAACGTCAAGGCTCTCTCCAGTACCTCATGCTGCCCCATGCTTTATTTTGTGAACAAAGACATGCATACTCCTGATATAATAATATAATATACACTTTCAAATCTCTTTTTTTTACCTCATATTTAAAATATCCTCTCAATGTATGTTTTAATTTTGGAAGCAACTTCAACTCACTTTTATGAGATGAGAAAAATAATTAGAAATTAAAGATAAAAAATGAAAGTTAGGGAAAGAGACAAAGAGAAGAAACAAGAGAGAGAGAGGAAGGAGAATATCCAAGTGTGGTTCCTTTGAAGATACTAGTTGATACATTTGTCTTTCCATGATAAAACTGAAACACCTTTAGGAAAATAATTTAAGTGTTTAATATTTGCTAATCTTTCTGATTTTACAATACAAAGTAGTGGTTTTGATTCTGCAAAAATTCTGTTTTAGTATTTGTGCTTGTATGTATAAAAAGGTTTTATCCATCCACCTTCCATATGCATACCTACAGAGTTAAAACAATGAATCTACAGCTGTGCCAGGTACATAATAGGCACTCAGCTAATGTTCATTTTGGGGAATGAAACTGAATCCTCTGTTTACTATTTGACCTTGTTTAGAATGTAACTATGTGATACCATAATTACTTGTCACTATTATTTTATATATTCTCCAAGGAAATTTAATTTCTCATAACCACCTGCTTATTTTGACCACAACACACTGTTAAGTCTCAGATTAGTAGCAGCTACTTCAACTGGGAAAATAAGACTCCTTTGGGACTACATACAATTTCCATTCTTCTAATTTTTTTAAAATTCCCTATAGGAAATTTTATTACCATCTATTTTAAGGCCTAACAAAATTGGGCTCTTTATATTCATTTCCTCCTTTGCCTTCAGACTTTCCCTGACATGATAACTCTTGAATCACCACAGTTATCATATTCTCTGTAACACAGTTGGGGCAGCTGTTCTACCTATTGCCAAGGTGAATATCATATAGCTCTCTTAATGTACTACCTTTTTGTTTCATCAGTGCTCTAGAACCATTCGTGCTTCTCTGATCCTTGTCCTTAGTTTTCATTCTAATCAGTTATGTCCCATGCAGTCTGAGCTTATTACAATGTTTTCTCAAACACAGCAAGAAAAGTAGTGGCACCAATCTGAATGTGACTTGGAAACTGACTTGCCTATCTAACTTACGTGCATCTTTAAATTCAAATCCTTGGCCACATGGCAATCATTCAGGGAACCAATGAGGAGCATCTACTTTGACCTATAGGACCACATTATTTTTCACTTTTCTGAGGAAAGTGGGGGGAAATTTATTATTTTTTATACAAACTATTACAAAATAAATTTATCCTTTATAATGTAGTACCCTCTTTTCAAAGGCTATGAAAATCAGAGACACTGTAGATGAACTGGAACTTGAGGAAAAAGAAAAATGATCAAAATGATATAAAAGAAGGTAGGATGTATCAACTGTTCAAGGAAACAGACATGGAAATTGATATGGAAGTTTCATTTGTAAGAAGGAAAGAAAATGCTAGAACTGAAAGAGGTTATAGGAAAAAATGTAAGAAAGTATTGTAGGGTTTGGTATTTTATAAAATAAAAACCAGGAAAAATTTCATTTGTGACCAAAAGTATTTTTTCCTATAGTGAATACCTAAGAAAGTAAAGAAACTGAAGGCAAAATTAAGTATCTATAATTTCAAACATTGCTTTTGTCCACAAAATATTCTTAAAAAATAAAAGAAAAACCACTTTTAATCCCTCATTTGTACTCTGGTTATAGCCTTCTAATGCTAACACCTCCTGAATGCTGAAGCAGATAAGCCTTAATGCATCAAATTAACTTAGTCAAACCAAACAAACAAAAACACACACCTCAGAAGAAACAATCCATTCTTCAACCATCATGATCTACCATTTTAGGAAATTTTGCTCTGTGAAGTGAATCTGAACTGTCATTAACTAATTTTTTTTTTAATCCCATGGTATGGCAGGAGATTGAAAGAAGCACATCTGCTTGACTGCAGACTCAAGGAGAA
The DNA here is from genome assembly GCA_004024805.1 of Geosciurus inauris. Lineage (NCBI taxonomy): Eukaryota > Metazoa > Chordata > Mammalia > Rodentia > Sciuridae > Geosciurus > Geosciurus inauris. The sequence goes on from PVHX01003165.1 coordinate 52,629, forward strand.
ACGGTGTCATACTCAACCTCTCAGCTGTTTCTTAATGGAGAATTAACTTCAAAGCTTTTGGAGCATTTAAATTCTTACTTTAAAGCTAGCCAACATACAGAATGCCCCGTGTGATAGAATGAAATCTGATTTGAAAATGAACAGCAGGTGAAGATTGCATTTTAATATTCTTAAAACAGAAAGAGTCACCTCTTCAAACCCTTCATTCTCTATCTTACCTTTAAAAAGCAAGGTGGAGATATTTTTAAAACACACAGGATTTGCATTACAGCTCACACTTGATAAATGTAAAGACCTTTGTAAGGAAGGATAAGCACAGCATTGACATAGCACATAATCAGACCCTCAGGCCAATAAGCACAAGGACACTTAGTGTTTGTACTTTTAAACATCAGATCACTCCATTTTCCCCAAGTTATTGCAAAGAAAAGAATATTTATTCCTGGGGGAGGGAAAGTTTTAATTTTTCCATTCCCAGAGATACTAAAGAGACTCATTAATCACTCAAAGAATTCTGACAAAAAGAAGGAATGAATTATATTCTGTATTTCCTAAGAAAATATACAATATCGTAGCAATAATGTTTCACACTGATCAAAATTACTGCTACTACTTCAAAAGAGCAACTTCGAATACAAATAGAAAAAAAGAGGAAGTAGCATTTATAGCAAATACACTCTAAAAAAGTTAAGTGCTTTACCAGTTTCCTCATTTACCATTCACAACAAATATGAGGAGAGTATAATTAACTCAAAATTTTCTGATTGATAAAAAACAAGGCTTAACAACTTGATCATGGTAACAGCAGTCAAGATGGGACTTAAACTCAGGACTGAATGGTTTTACAAAGTCTATCATCTTCCCACTATAGTTGATTCATTTCTTTCAACAATTATTCACTAAATATTTTTCATCCTTATCATTTATTTGGCGCAAAGTGGGGAAAACAATGGAATTTTCTCTGTCCTCAAGAAACTTAAGAATTAATTAAAGAAGACAAGACCCTGAATAAGAAAATGCAGTGCAGTGAACGTGGTGTAGTAGCATAAAATTTTACAAGATTTAATAACAAGTGTCAGGGAATGAGTGGGAAAGAGGGAGGTGTCAGAAAGCATGGAGTGGGGAGTCTTGAAAGATGAGCAAACAAGAGTGTCAGAGATGCCTTCAAGCTGAGGAAAGAGTGGGGAAAGACCTTGGGTGAGGGTGGACCTGGTTAAGACTTGGGCAAATACTAGACATTCAGTAAAGCTGAAGCTTAGGGGCAAAGGTGGTAAAGGGAAGATGAATAGTACTAGGACATGAAGCAAAAACACATCATGTTGGGCTTTCAAAATAGCTCACTTCAAGGATTTAGACATTTTATTAGAGGTTATGAGAAGCTATTGAAACTTTTTAAGCAAAAGGTAACATGATCAGATTTGAATCTTCTACAAATCTCTCCAATATGAGAATAAATTGTAGAGTATTAAAGAGAAATGGGGGGCAATCAGTGGGCTTTTGCAGTAATTAAAGGATGGTGGCTTGATCTAGGAGTAAAGGCAATGCATAGGAAAGGAGAAAGTGTGTTGAGATGCAAGAGATACCTAGAAATAGAATCAATAAAGTTTGTCAAATGATCATATGTAGTATATGATGAGTGAAGACATGTTGATGATAAGTCAGGATACTGGTCTAAAAATCAGTTTGATAGAAGTGCTACTTATAAAGATTAGGAACAGAGAAAAGGCAGTAATATGGAGTAATTTACTACTATCAATAATAATAATAATAATAATAATTGTTGAACACATACTGTGTGCCAGAAACAGCTAAATGCTTCACATTCATTCTTCATTATATAATTAAAATTATATATAACATATATTTTGAATTGATATATACATGTGTATATATATATGTAAGTATATACATATATACATATACACATATATATAATTTTCTCACAGTACTACATGTGAAGTCATTATTCTTATGATCCCAATTTTGTAAGTGGAAAAAGTAAAAACTGAAAAGTTTTGTAATCAATATTATACAGCTGGTATGTGACAATGTCAACAGGATAGGGCATAAGAAAAAAAATCAGTAAGAAATTAAATGATGTACTTGGAAAAAAAAACAGCTCAAAGCACATCTAAGTCTCTCCTTAGTAGTCTAAGCCCCTACAGAAACATCCTAGAGAAATTGTTCTTCAATAAAAATAGTACCCAGGACAGCCTACACTATACCCTAGAGAGAGAACGAATAAAGTCGCATTAAGAATGACAGAGCAAAGAACGAGAAGCCAGACAGAAACTAATAGAAATAAGTTGAATTTGGGGACAAGCAAAAGAGTTGAAAGATGGTCCCAAAGTCAAGTGCAGTGGCACACACCTGTAATCCCAGCACTTTGGGAGGCTGAGATAGAGAATTGCAAGTTCAAAGCCAGCCTCAGCAACAGCAAGGTGTTAAGCAACTAAGTGAAACTCTATCTCTAAATAAACACATAAAGTAGGACTGGGGATGTGGCTTTGTGGTCGAGTACCTCTGATTTCAATCCCCCCCAAAAAATGAAATAAAATAAATTGTCCCAAGGAGAATTATTTAGCACATTTTCCTTGTCTGCTAGCAGATAGGCAGTACATAAGATATCTGGTTTTCTGAAAATATAATGATACACCAAAGAAAATCAATAGAAAAATATACCAAATGTTTGTTATTCTGGCTCCAAAATATTTGACTTATTTTGACTACCTTTTAATTATACAACCTACAGCCTGATTTCCATCAGAAGTATAATGTTCTTTGCAAAGTCTGATGTTCACTTACTCCTGCATCAAAGACTAGCTATTGGTAAAAATGTAATAAGCATATATATTTTGACCTAAATTTGTAAGGATGATTTTTAAAAAGGCACAGAAGAAAAACAAGGAAAAATACAATATATGATTCTATCAGTAATAAATAGGACATTATAGATCCAAATGAAACTAATTTATATATAGTCTGTTTGATTGAACATGTCCATCCTTCTGATTTCCCAGAAGAAAACTCAATAAATATTTTCATGTTTGACATTAATGTAGCTTTAGAGCTGTTCAGCAGGTTTTTTTTTTTTAATAAAAGAAAGCTATTATCAATGGACAGAAATGTTTATTTCCTGTGCAAAAGCTGGTCACAAGTGATTTATTATTTAATGCTGTCTGCTTATTTTTAACGTTACACAACTTCTGCCTTTCTTTTATTTACTTCCAAAACGCAGACTAAGAGATTTGTACACAATTTATTTATTTCAGGAAAATAGTATATTCTAAAGCTCTTTGAAAGAATTTCATCTCAACTAATTAATCCTTAAAACCTCTCTGGGACTGAAGTAATGAAGACAAGTAATTCATGTTGAGAATGAGCAAATTTGTCTCTCAAATAAGCATGGGGAAATGGGTACCCATAACTATTCTGGCATGCTCTCTAAAAAGGACTGTGCAATATTTTTGGCTTTACAAGTCATGCAAAACAGCACCTTACAGGTCCCTCAAAAATATCTAAGCTGCCATGACTCTTGTTGGTACTCTCTCTATACTATTTCTTGAGTTAGCTTTACTCACTGCTGAGGTTCTAGGCCAGACCACATCTGCCTTCTGCTCTGACCCCACCATAGCTTCCTAAACCTTATGTCTGCTTCCAAACACACTCTCTGTAAACATATTAAATACCAGCATCACAGTTATCTTCCTCTCACATAAACTGGGTCTTTTCATGCCTTCAGCCAAAAGCCTTTGATGTATTCCCAATGTACGCAAAATAAGATCAAATGCCTTGGCCTAGAATTCAAATCTTTCTTTAATTTTCTATAATTTAATTAATTTAATTATAACTTCAGCTTTTGATATATTTCCCACTATACTCAGAACCCCTGTTTCTTGCAAATGAACACAACCACACATACACATATGCACATATTACCATCCTATATTGCAGTTTCCCGACCATGCACAGAGCATTTTCAAATCTGAATCTCTTTTCATTTTCTAGAGTGCCCTTAAACTAGATAGCAGGATTTTCATTCTTCACAGGTCAGCTATATAAGGATTTATCCAACACATCTCAGTTAGAACAAATCTTATTTCCCTTTTCATCTAATAGTACTTTGAATAGGTATCTCTTCAAATATTTTCACTGCTTATCTTAAACTGTGTTTCTGTTAATTACTAGATTTTAAGTCACTAACTAGCAGAACTGTATCCAATTTATTTACATTTATCCTCCCCCCCCACCAGCATTTGGACATGATATTTTACATATGGTAGGCATTAAATCTGCTAAATGGAACTAAATAATGTTTGATAAATAACATCAAAGCACATGACCATTTTATGCCTAAGTAAACTATTTACTATAATATTTTCTCTCTTCAATGGATACAAAATTTCATGCTATTTTCTACTTTTCTTTTCCATTCTTTTCAATAAAAACAGATTGCAATTATGAGGAAGCCTACAACAAACAAAATATATTACAATAAGGAGGAACTATGGATACATTACTTAGTTCATATCAAGTTTGCTCTATATTAACTGTCCTCCCTTCCTTCTTCCCTCCCTCTCCCCCTTCCCTTCCTCCATCCTCCCTTTCTCTCTCTCTCTCTCTCTCTCTTTCTCTCTCCTCCTCCATTCTCCCCATTTTTTTTCATTCACAAGAGTTCTTCCTACATTGCTGAGTCTGGCTTCAAACCTGTGATCCTTCTGCTTCAGTTTCCTAAATTGCTGGGATTACAGACCAGCATCACTGAGCCTGGAAATCATAGAGATTCTTGATATTATTTTATACATAATTCCAAACAACCTATTAGTTAAGCATCATTTCCCTCATTTGAGATGGGATAATTGACTATTCTAAAATCCATCTATTAAGTATCAGAATAGGAAATAGAAGCTAAATATGTTTAACTATAGAGTCTATATGTGTTCTAGGCTACAGCACAATCCCACAGGTCTGCAAGATTGGAATGATATGTAAATGCATATAAAGAGGATGAATAAACTATTTTGTATCCTTATACTTAGCCTGTAAATTTATATAGAAATTTAATACTAGGAAGAAATACAGTACAAAAGTACCCCTAATTCTCTATCAAGTAATACTTAACTTATTCTATAGGATGTTGTTTTCAGATATATTTTAAATCACAGAATAATTATAAAATATAATCTTCACTGACAAATTAAATATTGTCTATATGAAGCAGTTCATGAATTAATTTAATCTTCATAAGAACATTGAGGTAAATATGATTATTGTATCTATTTTGTAGATGAAAAAACAAAAAACAGATATTACAAACCTGTTCAAGATCACAGTATCACAATATCGGCTAGGTAGTGGTAGAACTCTGATTTAGAATCAGGTCTGCTTGAAAGGCATGATATGTGTCCTAACATGCACAAATTCATGAAATTCAAGCAAAATTTAAGCATCAGAAATGTTCAATATAGATATACATTTTATAGTTTATTCTATAATGAGGAGTACGTATGCAGGAGGTTTATGGCCATTTAATTTAAAATATTTTCTTATAATTAATATCCCTGCTAACACAAGCATTAGATCTTATTGTAGATCTAATATAAAATTTAAACATATCATATGAATATTAATATATATTTCATATTTTTAACACAAATTCTAGTATTTTTCAAAATTAGAGGGCCCAGAAAACTTTCTTTTCCTGAAACTAAACATAAACATCATTTGTTTTTTACCATGTGGACTTCTATATGTAAATCATGTTTCTTCTAAAGAGTATAACACTTAGTGTAAATCATCTCAGGTGTAAAAGAAACTACAGGGCAATTTCAAAATTCAGATTCTGAGTTACAATTTGTATACTTCCCAAACACAAAAATGCATAATACAAGATAAATTATTTGCATGAAAACAAGTGCATGTGGATCACTCATTTTAATAGTTTTGAGTATTAAGATCTATTTTGTTTTACCTCTAACAATGAGAAGAATGTATTGCTTAAATTTTGGCCACTGACTCTCATGCTAATTATAACATGCAAGCATTATATATCTTATAAGCTCACAATGAGAATAAAGCACAGTTGTTCCTAATGCTGTTTGACCATCATGTTATATTGTCTGTTTGCCACAGACTTCAAGGTTGTCAAGACAGAATCCTAAAGGAAACTGAGGTCCTGATAATTTTGGCACACTGATCCCTTCCTCCCATTATGAGCACAGTTCAAAGATATTAAAAATTTAAGAATTGCTTTATAAAGTCATGGTCCTGAAAAGGACTCCATAGGTTTATCCTTTTTTTCTCATGGTTTCATGTGTATCATTCTACACTGATGCTAATAGTCCTGGCATTAAAATTTCTCCTGAGGAAAATATTCCATTTCCTCCTTCAGCAACCTGTTTTAGTTCATAAACATGCCCTTACCACTATGAGATGTTTTTCCCTTTGTTTCTGTTTATAATATAATTTTTACATGTGATTAAATCACTTCCTATACTTTTTGTCTTTAGGGTAAAATATTCTCCTCTCTTAGGATATATTTCTGTCCTCAGTGCAGTTATGAATTCCAAACACAGGACTATAGAGTTTTCTATATGTTTTTTTCTTTAGCATCAGCAGCTTTTCATGCCAGCAGGTGCTGAAAGATTCACCTGAGGATTTCTGTTGCCTTTTAAGGCTGCACCATTAAAAAGTCCCTGTTCAACTTGGTCCAGATGACTAATCACCATCTCTAAACTTTTGAGTAGTGCATACCAATTTCCCCTTTGGCCTTCTGCTAATTTTTGATGAATAATGTTCTCATTGACAATCTTCCCCAAAATGGAAATTGCCACATTATAAGGGATATTGTGAGAATTAAAAGAACTGTAACATGTAAACACCTTAGGATGGTGCCTAGCACATGATGAATAGTCAATAAATGTTAGCTATTGCTCCTGCTGTCTCTGTTACTGTTTCCAGGACTCCAACTGCCATTGCTGCTGCTGTTACTGTGTTTGCTGATGCTTCTATGACTTCTGCTGTTATTGCCACTACTACTCTTTTACTACTATGATTGCTACCATTGCTGCTGCTGCTACTACTACTACTACTATTAGTAGTACTTCTGCTGCTGTAGCTACTATTTATACCCTCACAAATACACTTCCTTCTACCAAATGTGACATCCAGAAGTGAACTGGAATGGCTTGAGGAATTGAGAATCATCTCTTCCAACCCCTGGGTCCTTTTAATTGCACAGTTGAGGTGGGTTTTCCGTGATCACATAGCCTCTAAAACAGTTATCCAATTGACAAAGATACAGAAGCAAATTTATGCAGATCAAGGACTTAGGTTTCTGGGCCCTTCACCCTCTCTGAGATCTCTCTGAGAGTTTGTCATTTTGTAAGATCCGCATTAATGGTTTTCCATTATCATGAATAATTGAAAGCCTATCTAGTACAAACATCTCTTAGTATTTTGTGATGTTCACCGACTTTGTTAATGGGTTGGGAGAAGTATGGTAAACAGGTATAGAAAAATCATAGGGATAAGCCCAATTAAATTCCATAAAAAGTCATTATAATGAGAAATACTAAAGTATTTATCTATAAATGAATGTCAAAGGATATTTTGAAAATAATTCATTTTCATAACAATTCATACTTTTGGAGTGTCCCATGATCACTTTTAGTATTTATTTCCTGTAAATGTCCATGGGAGAGTAGAGTATTCAAACATTTTTCATAGATGAAGAGTCTAAAGTGTGGAGATGAGGCAATTTAAGAATGAGTCAAAATGTGATTAGATTTCACAGTCTCTGAGTTGCTAGCATGCTGTTAAGTCAATTGAAGCCTGTCTGCCTCAGAAAGGTAAACAGAATAAAAGAGTTAGCATTTAGATTTACAAATGAATCAACGGTAGGTCATAAACCAAGTTAGCAAAGCCCGCTTTTAGGGTGGTACAGACAATAATGCCACACACAAACACAAATGCAACCCCCACACACACACATTCTGCCCCAACTCACTTTGAACCAACTCTAATTCTCTAAGGGACTTTATGGTGTATGTCACAGCAGACACTGCTTCCTTTCCTATGAAAGACAACTTGTCTTTCTGGTTTCTAACGCAGCCTGTCCAACCTGCTTTTTTCCACTGTACTAATTCTGAGTGACCCAGACTGGCAATCTTGAAGACTGAAGCTGCCAATGATATGGCTATTCAGATGGCCCTGATATAACATCCAAAATGACTATGAGGATACAATAAAACCAGTATTTTAAAGTTGTAAATGCCAAATTCAAATTCACATGGATACTCCTATTTAAAAAATGCAGGTCAATGTCATTATACATTGTTCCACACCCAGAGAATGCACACCATCAAGAATGAACCTAAAGCCGGGCATAGTGGTGCACACCTGTAATCCCAGCACTTTGGGAGGCTGACACAGGAGAATCACGAGTTCAAAGCCAGCCTCAGCAAAGGCAAGGCGCTAAGCAACTCAATGAGACCCTGTCTCTACATAAAAGACAAAATAGGGCTGGGGATATGGCTCAGTGGTCGAGTACCCCTGAGTTAAATTCCCAGTACCAAAAAAAAAAAATGAACCTAATATAAACTAAGGACTGTGGGTAGTAATGATGTGTCAGTGTAGGTTCATCAATTACAACAAATACAGTGCCCTGGTAGGTTGTGGACAATGGGAGTGGCCATGCATACAGGAGAACAGGGTGTATGTAAGAATTCTCTATACCTTCCATTTAATTTTGCTGCGAACCTAAAACTTCTCTAAAATTAATGTCTATTTTTAAAAAAGATCAATTTGGCCTAAATTCATTGTTATCAGATAGTTCTTATTGGCAATGTATGATATAACAATCCACTTAGTTAGGACAGGAAATTCTGAGGAATATGACAAAGTGTCTACATTTGGCACATTTCTTGACAAAAAATTTCTATAAATGAACTCACTAGACTATCTAAAAATAAGTCTTCTCCTTGCTTTCTGTATAAGTTACCTTCTTGAAACCTATGATGGGGATGTTTGGTCAAGTTTCCCAAGTGTTATTTCCATCATTCATTTTCTTGGTGTTATAGAGCCATGGTTGTTTTCTGTTTTTCTCTTTTAAGAAGCAGTTTACGATCATGGCTATACATTATAATCAATTCCAGAGCTTTTAAACAATACTGATGGCTGGAATCTAAAGTCTGGGATTCTTACATAATTGTCTGTGATGAAACTCAATTATTAGTATCTTTTAAAGCTGCCAAGATTACTATAAAATGCAATTTGGATTGAGAACTGCTTCTTTAGAGGCATTTATTTTTGCCTCAGGATATCTAGGCCACTAGGTTTTAGCCGATGAGGAGAGGACAGGGGTCATTGAAAAAGATACTGTATGGGAGTAGCAACTTTTCTCAGTTTCTCCTAATTAGTACGAATAATGCCCTCTGAAAGAGGAGGAATGGTTTTAACATTTGTAGACATATGCAAGCAAGAACTAGGCCAGCCTTTGTTCTATTTTCTGGGTGTAGTTCCATACTGACAATATAAGGCACACTCCATTAAAAAGTATTGGATGATTGAACACACAACTACACTTATATACAATGAGTTTATTGTAAAAAAAAAAAAAAAAAAAGATTTCTTTTGATAAATATATCTGAAGATTATCTTATTATTCTCTCATCAAGGTTTAACTTCTATGGGAAATACACCTGTTGTGTAATTCTGAGAGTTCAGTGTTTATACCTCTTTCTTTAATCATATGGTCATTTTTCATAGTCAGGGTTTTTAGTTATAGCTCTAATTCTTGGTTGCGTTCTTTGTGTACAGATGCCTTTAACATTTTAAATATTAATTATCCCAATAACTTTATAAACAGGTGTTATATTTCCCATTTTGTAGATGGTAATTAGGGATCAAAAGTCTGAAGTAACTTCCTCAAAAGCACATGGCTAGCAGGAGACCAACAGGAATTTAATCCCTGGCCTACTTAACTCAAATCTCCAACAACAGTCTCTCTACTCTTCTTTACAACCAAGGAATCCAGGTAACACCTCTACCACAACCACTTCAATACATCTTTAGGAACATTTCACTTGAGTATTTCTTTAATTCTGCTAAACAGAATTATTTTTATTTATAGTATATCATAAAGGCCTTTCACTCATTTCTGAAAATGAAGCTAAAATTGATCAAACATTCTTCTGATTACTGTATTACAATTCCAAATTCATAATGTTACAGAAAGGCAAATAAAATCATTATATAAATGCAAATGATACATTTTGCCAGATCTGCCTACTAAAGTTCTCTTTTTACACTACCCATAAATGAAATTAAAATTTTATTTAAAAATTTTTTCAAACATTTTTACCTCTACAAATGCTAATGCCTTGTTACTATTTGTTATTTACAAATTAAATAACATTTAGAGCATTTAGACATTTAGATTTCAAAAGAAAATAGCTTGTAAAACCTAGTGAAAATATCTATTTCAAGTACCTATATACATGATATAAAAAAAAACTTCACCATATTATTGATAATCAGAAAGGAGGAGATTTACTTTTCTTATTCTTCTTTTGTATGTTTAAATATACCTGTTAAGTCATGAAATTCACTTAGAAATATATGAGACCCATAACAGCCAAAGCAATCCTCAGCAAGAAAAGTGAAGCAGGAGGCACCACAACACCAGTCTTTAAATTATACTACAGAGCTATAACAAAACAAAAAAGGCATAGTACTGGCACCAAAACAGGCATGAAGACTAATGGTACAGACTAGAAAACACAGAGACAAGCCCACATAAATACAATTATCTCATACTAGACAAAGGTACCATAAGCACAGTGGAGAAAAGATAGCCTCTTCAACAAATGGTGCTGTGAAAACTGGACATCCATATGTAATAAAATGAAATTAGACCCCCATCTCTCATCCTGCACAAAACTCAACTCTTAGTGGATCAAGGACCTAGGCATTAGAACAGAGACCCTGCACCTACCAGAATAAAAAGTCAGCCCAACTCTCCATCATGTTGGATTTAGAATCGAATTCCTCAACAAGATTACTAAAGTGCAAGAAGTAAAATTAAGAATCAATAAATGGTATGGTATCAAACTAAAAAGTTTCTTAACAGCAAAGGAAACAATCAAGAAAATGAAGAGAGAGCCTACAGAATGGAAGAAAATCTCTGCCACCTGCACCTCAGATGCAGCATTAATCCCCAGGTTATATAAAGAACTCAAAAAACTTACCACCAAAAATAAATAAATAAATAAATAACCCAATCAGTAAATGGGCACAAAGGAACTGAACAGAAACTACACAGAAGAAGAAATATGAATGGTCAAGAAATATATGAAAAAAAGTTCAACATCTCTAGCAAATTAAAACAAATTAGAGAAATGAAAATTAAAACTACACTGAGATTTCATGTCACTACAGTCAGAATGGCAATTATCAAGAAGAAAAGTAATAATAAATGCTGGTGAGGATGTGGGGGAAAAGGTACACTCATATTTTGCTGGTGGGACTGCAAATTGGTGCAACCCCTCTGGAAAGCAGAATGAAGATTCATGTGCTCAAAAGCACATGGCTAGCAGGAGACCGCTACTTGACCCAGCTTTCCCACTCCTCTGCATATACCCAAAGGACTTAAAATCATCATACTATAGAGGTGTGGCCACATCAACGTTCACAGCAGCTCAATTCACTATAGCTAAGATAAGGAACCAACCTAGGTACCCTTCAATAGATGAATGGATAAAGAAAATGTTGTACATATACACAGTAAAATATTACTCAGTCATAAATAAGAATGAAATTATGGCATTTGCCTGTAAATGGATGGAACTGGAAACTATCATGCTGAGTGAAACAAGCCAGTCCCAATCAATCAAAGCTGAATATTCTCTCTGGTATGTTGACACTGACTCACAGTAGGTGGTGGTGATGGTGGGAGTTTGAGGTTCACTGGATTGGACAGGGGGGATGTGAGAAAGAGGAAGAGGATGGCAATGGAAAAGAGTAAATGAATTGGACATAACTTTCCTATGTTCATATATGAATACACAACCAGTGTAACTCCACATAGTAAACAACCACAAGACTGGAACTCCATGTATGTATGATATGTCAAAAAATACTTTCTACTACCATGTATAACTAAATAGAACAATAAAAAATAAACAAATAAATAAATATATCTGCCTTGATTTTATCAGCCTTTGCACCACAATGCTGTTATGATTTTAACCTCAATTATTTAAAAACAGGAATAGTGACAACATATAGAATTGATATGCAAAAATAAAGACAAAAAGGGCTGGGGATTTAGCTCAGCGGTGGTAGAGTACTTGCCTAGTTTATGGCAGACCCTGGGCTCCAAACCCAGCACTGCCAAAAAAAAAAAAGAAAAGAAAAGAAAGAACAAAGAGGAAGAAGAAAGTAAGCAACCGAATGACTAAGTGAGGGTATTGAGAAAAGAGTAACGAGATTTAGAATAACATTTGCTACTTTTTAAGATAGCTTTTATACAAAGGGATGCAGGCTATCTGCTAACCAAGTTAATTTTAGCTAGTGGGTAAATGTTCTGTATTCTCAGGCCAACGGTGACTGCTGAAAAAGAGCCAAAGTTTTCCAAACAGAGTGACTCTTGTTGTCTTTGTGTGAACTGATCAGCTCATTTTGATTTTCTAGGGAGGGCAGGTCTTCATGGTTTGGGCCTTCTGAAAGGGAAAGCCTAAAATGTCCATCGTAAATGACAAAAACATCAAGATATAGCATTAAATCACTAAGAGATTGTGAAATTAACACAAATTAGAATAACTCGGTACAGACTTTTGTTTATTCACTTTTTCTTTGCAGATTGAAATCTGATAAATGTAAAGAGCTATAGACCATAAATGTAATTAAGCCAAATACAAATATAAATATTTATTGCCACTGAATATTCCTTGTTATCTACTCTGAATTGTTGAAATAGTTATTTGACATGTGGGTAACAACTGAATATTTTGACATAATAATACTGCACTATTATTTATGTTTTAAATCTTATAAAGTTTCAAAAGCAAGATGTGTATTGTAAATATAGGAACAATTATTGTTCTAACCCTCAGCAAGATAACAGGCATGCAATTTCCCTTGAAGCAAAAATTAAAAAAAAAAAATAGTCAAGTCAGCAAATATTTACTGAAATGTGTTGGGTACAATGACAGATACAGAAATAACACAACCAATGTTCAAATACATCTGAATAATTTCTGTTTAACCTGAGGTATATTTATTTTTGAAATAGAAAAGACTACTGAGCTTAAGTGACATTTTAAAAAATAATAAAAATCTTTCACATATGCCTTATAGGAAATTCATATGTGGGATTGCACTTCTATGTATTTTGAGTGAACTGCCAGAAGTCACTTAAGATTCACAAGGAAAAGGGTTGAGAAGTAGAACAAAATAAAAGAAATGTGAAGGTAGTGGGGAAAAAAAGCCTTAAGAGTCCTAGGAAGCTTTTTTTGTTGCAACTCTTGGCAGGAGGAACAAAGTAAACAGCAATCTCTAGTGCTAAGGAAAATGTACACGTAAATTAATAGCAATTAAAAATTGGTAAATATTACCATTTCTTTATAAATAGCTCTCCTAAACATGCTGTGGTTAATGGTTTAAGGTACAAAAGATATGAACAAAGCAAAAGCCATAGAAGAGGCTTTCATACCAGGAAAATAATTCATACAATAAACACAAGTGTAGTCATTCCAGCTGGCATGCTGCTATCCATCTTAATTATTGCAGTAAATGAACCACTGGCCATCACATTTAAAAGACTATGGAAAACTGGATGGATACCAAAAGATCAGAAAGAAAAGCTTTATGTTAAAAGAAAGTGATGATTAATTTGGAAATCAGGTCATAATGCTGATGATACATTTTACTGGGATAAACAAGGTAGCTTTGTCTTTGAAAATGATATTTACCTGACATTGTAAATTTCTTAATAATTTGATAAGCAACTATATAATTTGTGCACTATTCAGAGACCAGATCGCATTTATAGAAAGTGTTCTTTCTGACTGGAAATAACTAAAAAGAGGAGCCTGCACTGCGCTTGTGTCAATAGAGGGTGGGCTATTAGAGCCCTGATATTTAGACCACATTGTCCCCTCTAACACAGCTGTTCGCAAAATGTGATCCCACCACCAGTAGTATCAACAGCATATGGGAACAGGCTAGAAATGCAAATTTTCTACCCCATATCAAGAATACTGGATCTGAAAATCTAGGTGTTAGACCCAATACTCTGTTAGAACCAAGTTCTCTGGGTGATTCTGATGCTTATCCCAGTTTGAGAACCAACATACTACCAAAATGAAAGCCTAACAGAGACAGTATACAACCTTCCATATTAACTAACACAGAGTAATCACTCAATAAATATTTGAATAATTAAAAAGAAATATCTTATTAAAAATAAAGGATATTTTCAAATCTACTCCAAACCATCATTTTGGATATTTTTAGCACTGGCAAATATATAATTTCCTTTATAGAACTGAAATTCAATTTTTTTATGGAAGCTTTATTGAGTTGGATGAATTTTTACATTTGGAGTCACATTGTATAAAAACAAAATATTCCTTAAAATGATACAACATTTACATACATAGTTTTTGCATTTCTGGATGGGTGTTCAGAAGATATTTTGTTATTGTTATCACTGAAAATTGAGGAAGGATTACTTAAGGAGGTAGTGGTCTTGAAAAAGCAAATCTATTATCTATTCTCAATAACTGGCAATGTTTTTAAATTCAGTAATTCATTTAAGCTTAACATTGTCACTTTTTATTATTAAACATGACATTAATATAGTTTTGTATTACAAAATAAGTTCAGCACTTTGGATATGTTCCCTCCATGTATACAACCTGCAAAAGATAGAATTTATTTTTTGAAAGCATTATTTATAAAGAATGAATAAAAATCAAAGCTTAAAAAAACTTGAGATTTATATCTGTAAAGTCTCAATTTATATTGCCAGTTATATATGTCAAGTGTCAAGAAAATATTATGAAACTCAAGGGGTAGAGTAATGGCCATCATCAATTCATAGAGTATGATATTAGGAAACATACTTTATTGTATGTGTTTGGTTCAATTATAAACCTTAGTAGAAAATGGCAAGTTGGGTAAAGTAATACATTTCAACTCCAGCATACTATATGATATAACCTCACAAAAAATTCATTTTAAACAATTAAATCAATTCATCTGCAACAGAAATCTTAGCACTATGAGCTAAAAAATTAGGCAACATGCAGAGAGTTAGCAAACATTTCAATGCTACCTAAAGACATACATATTGCATGTTTTAGAAATCATCATTTCACATATTATTATATAATAAAGGAACTAGAAAATGTTAATAAATGAATCCAGAGGTCACAACCCTTGGAAAGATACAAAAATTCATAAAGGGACAATCTCTTTTTTACTGAATGCCACATGTGGAGTTAACACTGTCAATAATTACTGACACCAGGAATGTGAAGCAAAGAGAGAAAACAAAGAAACAGAGGACCGGGCAGTAGTGAAACTTTGGTTCCACCATATTGTAACTCCCGGGTAGTAGATAATGCTGATGAATATCCAAAACTTTATTATGTCCACTCCAAATTAAATTATACCTAGAAACTCCATTTTCACTACTACCATTATCAACTTTAGATTCCACCATTGAGAAAGAAGCACAAGTTTCTCAGTAATCTTGTTTGATTTCTCAGGTCCTCCTCTTTCTCTCATTGTAAAATTTTGTTCAAACAATCTTCCTTTACTTCCAAGCAAGCTTCAATTCCCTTAGCTTGGTCCTTCTTTCTTTTTGATCCACACAATATATTCAGATCTCTCTTGCTTCAAACATTCACAGGAGATATGAAAACCCACAAGGGCCCAATAAAATATCATAGTGCCCTATCCTCTTCCTCTCCTATGATCATCCCAGAACTTTCTTCTTTGTGGACTCCAATGATTTATTCAGTTGCTACATTTTATTAAACATTTTGAATGTAGACATTTTATCTAGCACAAGTTATAACTCTTAAATATTTAGTTAAATTAAATATTAAAATGCTCAAGTATGCAAGTCTTATTTGCCTATCCAGTCTTTTCCCTAGTTTTCTTGAAACTGCACAGAAATCCCTCTAATCATCATTGATTGGGTCTAAGTGAACACCTGACCTAAGCTGAGCCAATCAGAATCCTTTCCTGTGAATTTGGAATCTGAACTAAGCAAATTATCCTGGTTAGTTTATTAAAGGAAAGAAAACTTTGTTTATGAGCTAATGGGAACCATATGGCCTTAGTATCAAAATATGATAGTACATGGAAAGAAGAAGGCAAACATACAAAAAGAAAGGCTGAGAAATGGAAACTGGAAACAGACAGTATTCCTGCCCTGAATTCTAATTTGCTCCCAAGTCCAAAGTCTTAGTTTCTTTGGCTCTCTTGGTTATGGATATTGCTTGCACCCTTGTTATATATCCCCAATTTTTGCTTAAGCTATATTTTATAGACTCCTGTCACTGCAATAAAATATGCTAAATAACACAGTTGCCAGAATAATGGAACACATTGAGTTAATTGCTTTTAACTTAATTGCAGGAGAAAAGCATATTTTCAGGGCAATGATCTAAATAAGAAGCTGATGTAGAAGAGTTACTTTAAATCAAGTAGAGTAGAACACATATATTACATGATTAAAAATAGAGGAAATTTAGTAAGGAATAAAAGTTGAATTTGGGAAGGGGAATCTATTCAGTAACATGAATTTCTATATTTTTTGTGTATTCTTCAAGGACAAAAAGATCTCAAATATCAATATTATACTTCATAGAATAAGGGTTATGAAATATGAAACATTATCCTTAAACAGATTCATTAAAGATTGTTTAACTTAAAATGTAGAAGCATATTCTGTTGTGGCAACTTAATCTACTTTTTAATGGAGAGAAATAGAAAGATCCAAAGTAACTTTTAAAAGATTTTAACGAGCCAGGCGCGGTGGTGCAAGCATGTAATCCTAGCACTTAGGGAGGCTGAGACAGAAGAATCGCAAGTTCAAAGCCAGCCTCAGCAACGATGAGGCCCTAAGCAACTCAGTGAGACCCTGTCTCTACATAAAACGCAAAATAGGGCTGGGGATGTGGCTCAGTGGTTGAGTGCCCCTGAGTTCAATCTCCAGTACCAAAAAAAATTTAAAAAAAGATTTTAATGACAAAAATCCTGCATTAATAAGTTGGAAGGAAGGTCATTTGATATAAATTCAAATCACACATGCAGATGGCTAGCTTGTGATAAGCTCTGAGCTTAATTTTGTACCATGAGATGAATGCATTATTTGTTGATTTTACTTTTATATTATAAAATACTCTGTGAAACATGGTCATTATTACTTAACCTACATTTGTTTCACCAATTATAAAACTACTACTACTTTTGACATTAATGAAAGGATAACTACATTAAACAAACCTTACAAGTTTTGGTGAATTATGAAAACAATCTCTGAGCTACTGATTTATTAAATAATTTTCCAAAATACAGTCATTGACATGTCACAGTTTTCGTATGGTTTTTATTAATCTTAAAATGAAAAACAAAACCACATCCCTGCCTGAACAACTTTGCTTATGCCAATAAATTCTTAAGTCATGGAAGATCATAGAGCTGTATAGTTCTAGGTATATACAATGTAACACTGAAAAAAGGAAGTTCATCTTCAGAGGTACTGTTTGGAATGTGCTTCACATTATGTCTTTTCTTAAAAATAGTGATAACCTCTTAAAATGCCTCTGGGATAAAGGTCAGTTTTATTAATCAGCTTAGGCTGAAAGAGTTTGAGGAAATCCCTAAGGTCTTAGTAAATATAAATGGCCACAAAAAAGCAAAGATGTTTCTCTGGGACTGTTGAAGATAGAACAAGGGATTTAGAAATATCTATGCATTTGGGACTGAGAGTTGCAGTTTCCAGACCATGGTTGTGTGTGTTCTGTAGCACATAAAAGTCTCAAGATGCTAAGGCATCCCTCGTCTCTCACATGTCCATTTTAGGTACTAATATCTAAGGGTATTAGATAGTGGCTTTGTTTGGGGCACTATATGGAGAAGTAAAATGGAAAATAAACAAAATCAACTTATTCCTCCCTCCCAAAACATTCTGTATTTTATTAGTGGGTTCAGTTATCTAAGAATTATATTTTAATTCTTAAAGTTTTTATATGCAATCCATTACCATATTTAGTGAGAGCATCATGGTACTTCCTACTGATGTGGCATTCCTGAGAGAGCAGACTGAAACTATTTTGTACAAACACACAGTGTTTTGTTTGCTCCTGTTGCAGTTAGGCTATTATTGCTATTTGAGGGGATTCATCATGCCCTTTGTACACTGTGCATCCTGGTTCATAAACTGAAAGCACTTTATACTAAAATTAGTCCTACTTCAAAACTTGACAAATGAGGTCAGTTAAAATATTCTGCAATGGTTGACTGCCTCCAGGCAGGTGTTCATTGCATTTTTAAATAAAAAATATATACCCTTACTCCCTAATTTTAGCAACTTTTCTTTTTTCCCCCTTTTTTCAGTTCTTTTCAAACATGTGACCATATTTTAAAGTCTGTCTCTTAAATTAATTCTTTAATAGTTGCAAACAAAATGCAGATAAAAAGAGGGCTAGAAATCAGATAAATTTGGATTTCAATTGCCAGAACACAATTTAAAAGTAAGACACCATTACCTAGACTGCCATTATCTAAAGGAGTCGTTTTATGACTGATTTCTAAAAAGTGCCAGAGATAAAGCTATAGAGGGATATGGCCCAGAGCGTCTATCTCTGAGTGATAGAAATGTTTTGTTTGGATCTATAATAAAAAACAGCCAACCTTGTTGTTGTAAAGACTTCTAGGAGGGTCAATGCTCTCTCTCCTAGCATTTAGCCCTGCTAAATTGCTTTAATAGGCCTCCAATGAAGAGATAAGATTTAATATTCTTCTATTTCTGTATGCTGTCCACAAGTTAAAATAACAAAAATATTTTACTTTATGGGTAAACATACTTGTAAATTTTCTACAGTTGATGAAAATAGTTTGGCCATACAGTTTTTCTATGTTCAATGTGGTGTGGCAATGATCTTAAAAATCCCCTAGGCCTCTAAATTCCATTTATGAGGTGCCAAGTATGCAACTTACCAGACAAAAAAAATTTAAAAAAAAAAATCATGATAATAGTGTTATTGGCTGCTTCCCCCAATTTGAATAACCTATATTTGAATGAGCTTAACATTAAAATTTAGTTGATATAAGTCATAGAAAAATCTTAAATGCATTCTCATGGAAATGCACAGTAGGTTTGTTTTGTTTTCTGTTGTTATACTCCTCTGTTCTGTTTTTAATTGTAATGAAGAAAGACAGTTCTAGAAGATACCAGAAATTAAACAATCCTAAATCCAAGCACCGTTGTTTCATTTGTGTAACATATTTCATTTGTGAACATTGTTTCCTAGAAACTGCTTCTCAAAATGCCTTAAATTAGACAAAAGATTAAACAATGTTAAGCAAAATTTCTTCACATCAAAAATTAGCAAAGCTTATTTATACTGAGAATTGTAAGAGGGAATGCAAATATATATCATTCCCAAATTAATTTGGTCATAGTCTAATTATTGGAATCATAGGAATTTAGGAAAAACATCTCCAAGAATATGATGCCAAAAATTTTTAAAATAATGCATTCCATTAAGCATGATTTAAAAATATTTGGTGTCAGAAGATTATTACTGTTAGAAAATTTAAAGTCCTCTCAATTGTATGTTTGCTTGTCATCACCACATGCATGAATTTCTTATTACAGAACATATGCTTTACAGCTGAGCATGGTGGCAGATACCTGTAATCTCAGAGACTGAGGAGACTGAGGATCACAAGTTCAAGGAAGCCTCAGCAATTTAGCAAGGCCCTAAGCAAACTGGTGAGCACTTGTCTCAAAATAAAGTAAATAAATAATTAAGAAGGGGTGGGGATGTAGCTCAATAGTAAAGTATCTCTGGATTCAATCTCCAGTACCAAAAAAATAAAATAAAATAAAGCATACTCTATTGTTCACATATTAGTCAATATTTTCATATTTGTCATCTGTGCTTACATTTTCATAACTCAAACCACTTCAAACATCAATCCAAAAGCAAACTATGCAATCTCATCTTTTTTTTTTTTTTTTTTTTAAGTTCCGGGCATTTAACTCAGTGACACTCAGCCACTGAGACACATCCTCAGCCCTATTTTGTATTTTATTTAGAGACAGGGTCTCACTGAGTTGCTTTAGCACCTCACTTTTGCTGAGGCTGACTTTGAACTTGTGATCCTCCTGCCTCAGCCTCCCCAGCCTCCGGGATCACAGGAGATCGCTACTGCGCCTGGAGCAACCTCATCTTAAATGTTATTTAATTTAGATGTGGACTAATTCTTAAAATACCAATAAAAATGAAGGTTTATTTTGATTCTGATATATTTTTGAACTTATTGTAATAAATCAGAAAGCTTTCATGTGTCTAAGGAAGACAAGGTGAAAGAAGTAATATATAGAAATGAGTACAATGGTTACCCTAAAGTTTCACAAGATCCGCATCTAATCAAATAGCCTCATTCCTCAATTCAAAACAAACAAATTAATGTCTGAGAAAATGTGTCTCTTGTGTAGGTTTGGCAGAAACACTGTTCCACATTATAAATATCTTGATCATGTAAAAGAATATATAGTTAAAATAAAAATGCTTCCATCCTATCTTCATATTCCCAGGTCTCCCTTTCAGAGATAACCACTATTAAGAGTTCTTGCATGATTCTCAGAAAAAACATATCTAAAAGCCTCTGCACACACTGTCCTATCATCAGCTTTTTCTTACTATCCATCTTTGTACTTGTGATAAGATAAAATCATAGTGGTATAATTTTCTACATTACTTTTAATTTTTCTTCTTTTCTATCATACTTGAACATGCATCATATTTGAAACTTTTCATGGAAGGTACATTCCTCTAAAATATTCAGCTGAAGATGCTGATAACAATGGCAGCATGAAAATAACAGGTAATACCTCTGAAGTCTGTTCTTCTGGCCTTTAACATTACCAATCACTTTCCAAAGATTATCTTACTTAGTTCTTTCAACAAACCTCTCATATCAATACTATTACTATTTTACAGATAAAATACTGAATTGAAGATATTGAAGAATTTACCAAATTAAGTAACTAGTTTTAGCTATTCTTTCTTCTTTTCTTTTACGAAATCCTTAGTATACTCAATTTATAACCATTTAAATCTTAACTGTAAGTTCTCATGGTTTTGAATCCTTACAAGCTAAAAAATCAAAATGGGGTGGATAGAACAATTGGAATCTAATTATTAAGTTGAAAATATACCCGCTTTATAATTAAAAGAAGTGTCTGCTTCCTTAACCCAAAATATGTTTTCTAAGAAAATATTTCTGCAGTCAAATGCTCAGTGAATCTTCAGATCCAACATTTCAAACATAAAAAATTTTTTTCATAATCATGGACAGTTTAAACCAGAAGAAATCTTGAAGTTAATTTCAAGAAAAATAAGTTATTTATCACTAAATTTATCATCAAGTTTACCATCCTTTCATATTAATCTCTGAGTTGAAAGAGACATTGGAAAAATCTGTGCCCAGAGTATACAGTATACATATAAAACATCACTGCTAGAAAAGTGGCTGTAATGTTTTATAGCACTACCGTTCCTGACTCTTTCTCAAAAGTAGCAAGTTCAAACTAAGGAAACTAGTTTTTCTTTCAGCAGTTAAATGCTATTTTGCTGTTGGGTTGGGATAGTTGTCTGCAGAGATGGGGAATCATGAGTCAGTGTTCTCTTAGCAGTTAATAATTCAAGTTTCATTTCCTTCTCTGGACCTTATCCATTCCTTACAGACCTGTACTTTATAGGTTTAGTGAAATGTATTATTTTTCTCTGAACCAAATCCAGCTTTATTTCTCTAGAGCTTTATTTAAAATGTGAAAATGAATATGAAAATACAACATTATAATCTCATGAAGTTTGTTCAGTGTCAAGTAAAAGGTTGTATCCCTACTTGTCTCTTATAATTTTACACTCTGCTAATACTCCCTTATATTGTATTTTCTATTTCTATGTCTCAATTATTTTATTTATGGTCCACTGTCACTAGGGAATCTGGAAAAACGTTACATGGTTAGTTCTTAATTATGCATACTGATGAGAAAAGGTTGCAAATAATAGCAAACAGGGACTGACAATGATTATTTTTAGACAGTGTAACGAAATCACACAACATTTACAATTACATGGAAGGATGACATGGAGTCTAAGATTGCCACTGAACAAGCAAAGAAATGGAGAACTGAAATATGACATGGCTAACCAAACTCCCAGGCAGAAATGAAACCTGGGTCTTTTGTTTCCCCTACAAATCTTCTACATCACTGCCAATCAGTCATTGGTGGCCAGGCCTCCCCAGCAAGGAAAGTTCCTGATCATTGTTATTAACTTGAAAATGATCTTGGTAACCACTACTGATGAACTATGATAAACTAACACTCGCTGTTAAATGTTTTCCAACTTAATCAGCCAACAATAGGTGTGTAGACTGTTTGCATAAGACCTGTTTTCTTAATTTCTTTTATTTGTGCAGCAACTTTATTTCATAATGTAGGTATGTGGTTAATAAATACGCACTAGTTTTGCTGTGAGAATCAACGTTATTGTTTTTAGCTTAGCAGTACATTCCATATCCTGCTAATGTTTAAAGAGCAAAAGCTAATAAATTAAGCAATAGTTCCAGAAAGCAAAGTAAACAACCAAGAAAAACATAACAAAAGATGATCTTATGTTTGAAGTGTTTCTGAGCTTTGTTTGATGATTTATTTCTTTTGTGTGGGTGTGTGGATGGGGAAGTATTATTTTTATTTCCGTCTTACACTCCCGGTAGCACCCTCATTTGAAATCTCAGCCTGTGAGACTACCACAGATTGCTGTAGAAAATATAATTATTCCATAGTTATTCTAAATACTTTTTGTATGGAGAAATCTCTAACTTTCTATTTGGAAAATGACATGGAGTACAAACAAAAGGTGAACTAAAAATTTACCAATTTGAAATATCAACTTTTAATATGATTTTGAGAAGAGTGAGAGTAAAACTACTGGAAAAAATGTGTGTTGGGTAATTTGTTCACACTGTCTTTAGAGTTTACTTTCACATTAAATGGTTAAGTTCAGAAGGACAGCATTCCAAATACTGAGTACTGTGCTTGAAAGAGGAATATAATGATAGTAGTTATTTGCTAGTTTCTGAATTAGTATGTTGTGTCCAAACAGGCCTTCTTCTTATAAATATGTCTAATTTGCTAAGAAAGAATATTAGATAACCTTCCACACAAATTTAATCTTTAAAAAAAAATCCACAATTCACTAGGAAAACAATTTAAAATACTTATTTTTATGTGGTGATAAGCTCAAATCTAAGGTTTCCCAGAAGCAAGATCTTATGTCTAGGGATGGGGATCCTGAGAAATAGGAAGGTAAGGTGTAGAAAAAAGCCTGGTAAAAGCCAGGTGTAGGAGTTCCTAGCCAATGTGAATGGATTTAGCTGTGCTCTTTGTGAGTAGACAAAGAAAGGGAAGCTTTAACTAGGCTCAAATGGATAGTTTATGCAGGCCTTGGGTATTTTATTCAGTTGACTTATGCATGAACCATTGTGCAGTTGATTTAAAATAGATGTAGAGGCACCTGTCCTAACCAAAAACATTTCATTGGTTCACTTCTGTTTTTTAACTGTGCATTTCTAATTAAAATATCCTTTCCTTTTTACTTCAGATTTGTTTACCCATCATACTTTCCTGTTCAGAATTTGAGTAGTCAGTCACCTGCTGGTCTCTCTTACACTCCTTTCTAATTTAACTTTCCTTGCAAATGTGAGAGATAAACTCATTGTGTGGAAAGAAGCAGAAACTCAATGCGCAAGTCTTATCTCAAGCCCACGGATTCCCATGTTTAAAGCAGTTCCATATTTAATATGTACCATCCGTCTCTGGGGCAGTGGTTTCAAAAACACTGGTTTCCTGGATTTTCATCAGTTCAGGTACAGAACTTAACCTATATAGACAAAACTTCCTTAATCAATGCAGATCCGAGTATATTCAGATATACTCAGTTAACAGTTTACACTATTTAAAAATTTATAAACAGTTTACACTATTTAAAAATTTCATTAATAAATGATATTCTATAGCTTTGCTTAAACTCAGTTGTATTTTCTCTGGAGAATTGAGCAAACTAATACCATTTAGAAATGCTGAAATTTGATAAAGAACCATGAATTCACACCTGCAATTGTGCAATTTGACAAGCATTTCCAAATTTGGTCAATAATTTTCTGAAATTCAAGACAGCTTTGCATGAAAAAGTCTTATAGTAAGCTTTTTTTCCCTACTAGTCATTAATCTTCCCATTTCAAGATAAGAACTCAACTATTAACAATTCAAAGAAAATATTCAAATTTGGGATTACTAGAATATATTATCAACTAGTTGTCACAGTGCACCAAAAAGAAAAAACTTGATGCTGATACACCAAAAAATCTGGTGATTTCTTTGTAAGTAGCGAGTTCCCTTTCAGGCTCACTTCCAGTCTTGTTTTTCTTCCCTCTGTGAGGAGAGGTTCTCTCATCCCTGAGCTCCCCTTCCTTATCAGTACAAGCTGCCCTCTTCAGCATCAACTGTCTGACTGGCTTTTATGGAATACAGCACTCTCTTTTACCAGATCACATCTTTTATCATAAAACTTAACTTTTTATCCTACATACACAGAATTAAATAAGGCTTTTCAACAATGTAAATTAGCCCTACATTCTGTTTCCTTGGAAAACTGAGTACTCTATGATTTATAAATTGTCTGTGGGAAAATTATTTTGTTCAATCACAGTATTGTCAATGTGAAGCCTTGCTGAGACAGCAAGAATCAGGAATCCAGATGACATTTGTCATAGAAAAAGGTAACTTTTTTGATATAGTAGAAGACATTTTAAAAATTGTCATGTATTCTATTTTTGATTAATCCAGAATCTTGATAGGTCAATGATATGGATCCAAAAAAAGAGTCTCATTAATTTGATTTTATTTGATAATGTATTTGCTTTGACTACTTTTTAATACATAGACTAAACTACATTAAAATTCTATACTGAAAAAAGATTAAAATGAGATTGGATTTTTTAATTTAAAAAGTAAAAACAAAAAGAAGCACCCGATATTTAAACTTAAAATCAGTTATACAAATATATCAGCCATTCTTTTGTAAAGTACATACTACTTTGCATGAAGCATAGCAGATATTAAATAAATGGAAGTTGTCAGTGACAATATATTGGATTTATACTGCTCATTCTGGACAAATACTTTTGATAACATAATGAAAAAGATTTAGAATTTTTAGGCAAGAATTGAGGAGAAGGCTTCAGTCTCACATCACAAAAGCAAAATTTAACTAACAAGGTTGCCTATGAAGAAGACGTAGTAAAATGAGAAATGTACGTGAAAACTCTGAACAAGGAGGAAGAATCCAAATAAAGTAAAATAAATAAATAAATACATGCATATAAAAAAGCTTAAGAAGAAAGATTACATGAATTTAGATTATTTGGTCTAGAAAAAAGATATCAGAAGTAAAACTATTTTTTCAGTTATAAAGTACCAACAATCCATAAGTTACCATGATAAATCCAATTTATTACTCTTTTTACTAGTAAAGTCCTGTTTCCTAAAATGCTATGTGAGTTTCAAAACTCCAAGTTTATTTGTTTACTAAAAATGAAATATCATTTCATTTCTTTTATGTGTTTTTCATGGGTTTTTGATTCTTCTTCAACATACAGTACAATATAATGACAAAAGTAACACTAGATTTTCTCCGAATTATCTCTAATGACTCACTGAATTTTACAAGCATTCAAGGCATGACCCATGGTATATGTATGTTTTCTGTGGTACAAATTATGAAGTACTGCCTGTATGACTTACCAATTTCCTCATGAAATATTTTCTACACTATTTCTGCCATATTCTGCAAAAAGCCTTGATCAATATATTTAACCTATGAATTAAAAACAGGAGAAATATCACTACCAGTCATCATTGCCTATTTGGAATGTGTGCCTATAATTGTCCTAAAAAAATTACAGTTTTAATATCTTCAGAAACCTACAGGTTCAACAACAAATTAGTTTAAATGATTTCTGTATTTCTCTAGATGATCTCACATGACATATCCAGAAAGATACTGTGGAGAAATGTGAAAATACCCTTAAATACTATACTTAAATGTTTGTATTTTATCCTGACTGTATTTTAAGCAGAGAGGTTTCAGTTCTATCCTGTGTCATTCTGATGGCAGAAGGGAGAAGAACTTAAAGAGGTTAGACTGATATTAGCAGGGCAGGTTTGACTATGTTTCTTTTTTTCATTTCCTTAAAATATTGTTATCACTGGACTTTATTTTAATCTGCAGAATCTATGCAAATCTGTCTTTAAACACACATACACAGTTTTGTATTCCTAAGTTACCTCTGGCCTACTTACTAATGACATAAAACAACAATTGTCCTCAGACACTGTGAACTACAGGCGGCAATGTGTCTCATTTTTAACTTCAGATTCAAACTTCAGGATTATAATGAAATGATGTTTCATTATCAGATTAATGAATATGATGCTAATAATTAGTAGGTGATATCTTGGAGTTTCCAAACAACTTGGTTTATAGAGTAAGCAGATTCAAGATTATGACCCATGAACAATATGACATCACTCTCATTCATATTCCATTTATTGAGTGACATAATAAGGTGTGAGAGGAGTTACAGCTAGCAATTTAACAATTTTGAACAACCTGTTGCTCTCTCTTCTCTGTGTATCTGTTGGAATAAGTTGGATATGTCATCATATTTGGGGGGAAAGATTAAGTGAAATTCAATACTTGAATAATACATTTATTAAGAGCTTACTATTTGACAACTACACTACTGAATGAGCTTTATGTGTATCAATTTCTTTAAGTTCCCCAACAACTCTCTGAGATAGGGACTACTATGCTGGTTGAGTAGATAAGTACAGAAGAGGGGTTAAGCAACCTGCCCAATGTTGGGAAAGTAGAGGACGCACAGGTTTTAGAACGACACAATTTGGCTATTGTTGTTACTTTCTCATACTCTGAGCTGTAATGGAAATAAACACATTAAAACATGTATTTCAGGGGCTGGGATTGTAGCTCAGCGGTAGAGCGCTTGCCTCGCATGCGTGAAGCCCTGGGTTCGATCCTCAGCACCACATACAAAGCAATAAAATAAAGACATTGTGTCCATCTACAACTAAAAAAAAAAAAATTTAAAAACAAAAAAAACATGTATTTCATTAAAGTGAAGTATTAAAGTATTTAAAGAATACTCAAAACTGTGATTTGCTAAAACTGTGATGAACAGGCTATAGGCCTCAATCCCCAGGCTGCCCCTTAGCTTTGTCACAATGACCGAGAATCTAATTTCAGGAAGAAATGTTTTAAAGCAGTTTCCCTGTTGGCACTTCTTAAATATGCCAGAGAACTGGGTGATTTCTTTAACTGATATCATTTTAGTTACAAATTAGGAATGCTGGGGCAGTAAAGGGGAAATACTGGGAATTGATATTGGTCAAATTATATTGTTAAATTGTGTATACGTAGAAATATGTAACAGTGAATCCTACCATTATGTACAACTATAATGCACCCATAAAAAATGTGGAAAAATATTTAAAGAAAAGAATTCAGAAAGACTAGATCCCTCTTGCATTGCTAGTGGGAATGTAAAATGATACAGCCATCCTTGAGAATAATTCTGCAATTTCTTATAAAACTAAATATGCATTTATAATACATTATATCAAATAAATGAAAATATTATATTCACACAAAAAACAACAATGTGAATGTTCATAGCAGCTTCACTTATAACTGTCAAAAACTGGAAACTACCCAAATGTTCTTCAACAATGAATGGTTGCACAAACTCCAGTACCTCTACACCATGGAATCCCACTCAGCAATAAAAAGGAACAAACTATTAGAACATGTAACAACTTGGAGGGATTCAAAGAGAATGATGCTGAATGAAAAGAAGCCCAACTTTAAAAGCTATATACTATATAACCCTATTTATATAGCTTTCCTGAAATGACAATCATAGAATAGATGGAAAACAAATTGGTTGTAGCTGGGAATTAGGTAAGGGGGTGAGAAGTTAAATATTATCCTAAAAAAAAAATAAAGAAGAAGAAGACATTTTAGTTATGATCCTTAAAGAGACAACATGGTCCTTGAAATCGAAATGTTTGATATGATGATTGTAGATGAAAATTCACACAGGATTTCATAGAACTAATACATATTCAATGAGTACCTGTAAAATTGGTAAAATATGTATAACATTGATTCTGTCAATGTCTGTTGTTGTGACACTGTACTGTAATCAATCAAAATATTATCATTGGTGAAAACTAGATAAAGTGCCATGATATTGTACAGTAGGGAAGCAAAACATCACTGGTGGGAACTGAGTAAAGGGTATATGGGCTCTCTCTGTATTATTTTTAACAATTGCAAATAAATCTATAATTATGTCAAAATGTTTTTTAAATAAATAAATAAATTAGGAAGGCTAATGTGTAAGATAATGCAATTTTCTATGGAATTCAATAGAATCATTTCCATTTGGATTAAAAAATGAAGTTCATGATTTTACGGTTACATTCTTAACTAAATTTCATGTAAAATTATTATTTTGCCCTTTATTCAAACCTATGTGACCATATTGCAAACCTATGTGCAATACTCTTTGTCTAAATCAAAGTTGAATTTTGAATCTTAGATTTTTTAGCTGCAAAGAAATCATGTAGTATAATATTTCTGTTACAACAGTAAATCTCATAAAAAATAAAGGAATAGTCAGTATCACACAGAGTGGATAAATAACTCCTAGCATAGGCACATTTTAGGAGATTCCATAAATTTGAAAGGATTTAAGTTTTTAAATCACTTTGATGAATTTGTGACAAAAATTTATGGATCTCTTCCATTGCAACCAAATTGAGGTAAAATAATATCAAATAATATGGATAGATATAAATTTAGTATGAAAACATATTTAGTGTTATCTAAGTCAAGAGGATATTTGGGTACATAAAAAACAAGGGCAGTGTGTGATTATAGACTGCTTCCATGTAGAAATGTAAAACATTTGTTTAAAAATATAAACAGTAAGCAAAATATCAGCTACTTTTTCTGCATTATTCAAATGTCTAGTAATTTAATAGCTTGCATAAAATTAATAATTATTAATTATTAATGCATTATTTTAACATTAGAAATAAACTGTCCTCCTTCAACGCCTTGCCACATTAAAGCATGCTTCTCAAATCTATGCCTACTTTAATTTTGTCTAGTGATTTATTATCCAAAAGTTACAAAGAACTAAAAACTAGGGTTTTAAAGCATATATTAATATAGAAGCAGTTTTTGAAACTCTTGAATTAGAGGAGGATATTGTTAAATTTCTAAAACATTCTTAATATTAAAATTACAGGTTTTAATGATTCTCACTGTTTAATTACAGGTCACTAGAAAATCAGAATAAATGAAAGCATGCTATGATGTTCACAAAAGGAAAGTAGTGGAGCTCCCTCTATTGAATTATGCTTGAGAAAATGTGACTTGTATTTAAGATCATAATTCTATCATCTAAATGCCTATATTACAATAACTGGAATTTTTTCTCTTTTCAAGGTCTAATATTTTCAAATTACAATAATATACTCAATATCAATTTCTAAAAATACTATGGCACACTACACATTACCCTATAATTTTAGAGCATGTATTCTTTTTTTCCTTATTGGGGTTTTATTTGGGAGAAATTATATTTTAAAGCTATACCTTTGAATTTGTAATTTTCTTTTGTTTTTCCTGAGTTATTAAAGCTGAAAATTTCCATGGCAATCTTTGGAATTAAAACATCCTAATTAAAATATTTTTTACAATTTTAGTATGAAAACACAAAATTTATTCTGATGGATCAAAATACATCTTCTAAGCAGTAAAATAAAATATTTCATAATTTTTTCTGGTGTGAATAAACTGATATTATAATATTATGATTACTGAAAATATGATTCATAATAATTATTATTGGTTGCAAGTATAGTATGTCAGGCAATGAGAAATGCAATATGTACACTTTATCTTCTTCAATATTCATATTAAATAGATCTGATAATTTTTATCCTCAATGTACAAATGAGAACAAACAGTAGAAAGCAAACTTCTGCTGTGCTCTACAGCTCAAGCTCTTGAGCTCTTATGCAGTGTGTGCAGTGACAGTCTATAAAAACTAAAAACAATGTTTTTTTGTAGTTATAGATGGATACAATCCATTTAATTAATTAATTAATTTGTTTATTTATTTTTAAGCCTTTATTTTATTTATTTACATATTGTGTATGTGATGCGGAGGATCGAACCCAGTGCCTCACGTGTGTAAGGCAAGTGCTATACCACTAAGCTACAACACCAGCATCAAACAATATATTTTTTAAATAAATAAATACTACAATATTAAACCATACTGTCTACAGAACAAAAAAAATCACCACTGAAACAGTTCAAATCCTTTTGAATCAAACATTTTGGATCAATTCTAGAGAATAATAACCTCCAAATCATACTGTGAATCTCTACTCTTTAAAAAAAAAAAAAAAAAAACCTTTCTTTTTAAAAGAAAGGAGACATTTCTTATCAACAAAAAAGGAAAATAACTGAATCAGTGTTTGTTTTAGTAAACAGATACTTACTTTCTGTCCCAGTATAACAAGAAAAATGATTTAATCTTGAACTAAGCAGACATTTCTCCAAGAAACTCTATTTGAGAACTAGGTTAGCTTCCATACAGGTTGAATAGAGTAGGAGATTTATGTAACAGGGTAAATAGAAATATATATTACATTTTACTCCTAGAACTGCTATCAAAATTATTATTCATATTTAGAGTCATGCCTATCTCTGCAAAAATATAAAACTTACCTCTTATAACTACCATAAGCATTATTTTTGAAAAATGCCATACCTATCACTAGGTACAGAAAATGCTTGCAGAATCAAGTATGTTTGCATAAATTTGAACATTTAAAATTAAATACCAGGTAGAAACTACTTGTTCATGAAATTCTAGTAAGTGCGTACTAATATCAACTGCATTTTGAATATTTGTTGCCTTGTTTAAAAAATATTTACCTTCAGCATATACCTGTTGAAACCTCTTCATATACATATTGGCATGATTTTTCTATATAAAAGCAGCTATAAAAAACAGATTTTGCAGCCAGGCGCGGTGGTGCAAGCATGTAATCCTAGCACTTAGGGAGGCTGAGACAGGAGAATCGCAAGTTCAAAGCCAGCCTCAGCAACAGCGAGGCACTAAGCAACTCAGTGAGACCCTGTCTCTACATAAAACATGAAATAGGGCTGGAGATATGGGTCAGTGGTCAAGTGCCCCTAAGTTCAATCTCCAGTACCCCCCAAAAATAAACAAAACAAAACAAACAGATTTTGCTTGTGCTTTCCATAATAGGTCCAAAAATTACAAAATAAAATGTATTTAACGATACTGACTTTTAGAAATATCTGCAAAGGATGGTACTTTTCAGCTTGAAAAAATATGAGTCTGTTAAAACAAATTTGTTGGAAGAATTGTTCAAATTATGATTTATTTAACAATAACTGAAATTTGTTTAGCAAGATCAATTATACAGAGTTTACAAAATGGCATTAGTTAGATCACCCACACCACACCATGTACCTACAATTGAGCTGACACAAAACATTTGGAAACCACTTGTATAATAAGAAACAGTATCAGATACTAAAAGGCTCACATGTGGTTGCCACTTAATCTACTTCCAAGTTAGCCAATCCAATTTCACAGAGTCCATCTTACAAAATGGAAGAAAATATTACTTACATAGTTTTTATTTTAAAAGTTAGTAGTTCCATGTAAAGTTATATATAAGGAAAAATGATAAAAATTCATACTAAACAGATCTTCCCCCATTTTTGCCCCCATCTTATGTATAATGAAGAAAGGCACAAATAACGCTGTCATTTTTGCTTTATATGAGTATAACTCTCATAATTCTAACTTTTCCATAAGCTTTAAATAAATAAGAACCAATCTACTATTCTGGTTAAAAATATAGATGAATAGTACAGCATTATGGAGAAGTATAAAGAAAGGGCATACCCACGTATTTTTGGGGGGGATTTTTAAAAGCTATGTGCTTTTTGAAACGTTGATTTAGAATTTCTTTCTAAATGAACAATGGACATATTATTTGACTCAGCAATTTCACTTCCAAGATAACTTCTTTCCAACATAATTGTTCATTTGGACAATAACATCTATTAGGATTTTCCTTGCTCTATTCTTTGCAATAACAAAAAATGGGAAACAATCTACACTTTCAAGCACTGGCAAAATGGTTAATTATGGTGGTACAAGAATAGCTAATGCACCATTTTGAAAAATGAGGTAGAGCTTTATGTGGTGATGAGAAAATCTTTTAATCTCTACAATGTGCTAAGTGAAAAAGGAAAAGTGCATTGTACACAGTATGTTCCCACTTCACTGTGTTTCAAAAAGGAGAAGTGCATATGCAAATATTTGCTAGAATATGAGTATTTGAATAAGACAGAGATCTTCTGAACCCCACAACTGGTAAGTTAATTAGTAGGATTGCAGGAAAATATCTGAACAGCTTCAAGAATCCTTGGTTTCTGCCTCAAGCTTTAGAACTTCTCTAGTTTCCATGAAAATTGAAAAATGCCACTTCACCTCTAGGAGTTAGAAGCTAAGTTCCTTCCTACCTTAGGGTCTTCATTCAAACTATTTATTACTCAGCAGTAATTTATTTACTTATTTATTACAAGCTATTTATTACATCACTTCCTGAAACTTTTCAAAGTCTCTCCTAAAACCCAGATTTGGCCACCACGATGTACAGTGCTCTTTAGTTCTTCTTGTAGTACTTACCAAAACTTGTAGAAAATAGCTGTACAATTAGTTGATTCACACCTTTTCCTGGAGAGAAGATGATGACTTTCAGTGATACATACTTGACTGTTGAGTAACTAGTTCATTTCCTTATCCCCAAGCACAGTGTTTTGCACATACTGAGAACTTGGTTAATATTTGTTGAATGCTATTATATATGTTGAATGGTCCATTCACATAAGTTTTAATTTTAGGTAGTCAACAATGTAACTTTAGGCAAGCAGCTAAGTCATTTCAAGGTTCTTTACAGTTTCAAAGCCTTTACTCTGAGTCTAGACATGAAGAAAACTAAAATAATTGTTGGCTCTAAGAACTATGATAAATTGGCTATTGAGTTTTAGGTAGTCTTTTAATCTGTGGCTTCATTTATTTCACTTCTTAAATAAGGGGCTAAGCAAATTGAATAACTAAGGAATATTTTTATTTTTCCAACGGCCTGTCTACCACATTTGAGATTGTGACCATAAATTATATGCCTCTAAATCCTTCAAAATTGCTCTTTCTCTCTCCCCCATTACTCTCTTTCTTTCTCTCTTTCTCCCCCTCTCCCTCCCCCACACAGAAACACTGATCTTTCCATAATTTCATTTCATGGGAAGTTAAGATTTTAACCCTAGGAAATTTTTTTATTAGATACTGCTTAAGCCTCTTCAGTAAGTTATATTTTTTGCCCAATGATTAGAAGAGGGTGTAAATTGTTAATATGGAACAAGGATCTGTAGTAAGGGTCTTAACTGTTGTCACATCCAGTATTGTTATTTTAAGTAGTAGACTGATTACAAATATGATCTTAATTCCCCCTTCCTGGTCTTTATCCACCCCTTTTACAAAGTGACTTTTTAGTTTCCTTCATTCAGTAAGTAGAAATGATTTCTCCACCCTTGATTTCCCCACCCTTGATTTCCCCTACAAAGCTGGGCTTATGACTTGTCTTCATGAACAGAACATGGCAGGAGAATGGTTGCCAGTTCTGAAGCTAGGCCTTAAGAATACTTGCATGCTCCTGCTTTCTCTTGAAAATTTGTTTCTATCAAGAGAACAGACCTAGGCAAGAATTTTAGAGAGTGAAAGGCATGGAGGAGAGTTCATTTCTCCTGAACAGCAGCCAGCCTACTCCCGTAAGCATAGCTGCCCAGGCTGATCCACAGCAAACTTCAGTGAATGAAGCCATCAAGCTAAAACCAGAAAAAGCACCCAACCAAGTCCAGATGAAAATGCCAATATGAAAAATAATGAATTAAATAAATAGCTGCTGTTTAAAGTCACTATATTTTGGAGTGCTTGATTATGAAGCAATAGTTAACCGACAACCTGTGCTTCAAAAATTTAGGATCAGCAACTAGACTTCTTAAGTATTTGGCTGATATACAACAAGGTAAATTCCATACTCAGAAATGTCCTAACTATTCTGGAGAATTCTTGGGTATAAGCTAACAAGAGTTTTAGCACAGAGGCCAGTATGCTCTTTCTTCATTCTGCCCTGTTGCTGAAAACAAAACGATAGCATCCTTTACCGTGTGTGCTTAGATAATGCCCTCTTAACTTTCATTACTTACATCCATTTTGGGGGTTTTCTGAATACCCAAAACACTTTGAGGTAGCTGAACCTAATATTACACATGGATACCTAAAATTACATGTGGATACCTAATTTGGTGGGCATCATAAATTTTAGAACCAACAGTTCTCACCATACTGTTTTCTGCCCCAAGTCATATCACCATTTCTGACAGATACAACTATCAGACAGTAGCTACTAATGGTAGCTTACACATACAGAAATACTGGGGGCTTCTCTCAACTTTATAGACATCTGTGATTGTTTTTCTTTTTAGATTCAAACTGATAGTGGTTCTACGGAGAAACTTTATAGAACAACACAATGGGAGTTGCACAATTTGCTATGAAATGATTTCAGGCTCAGACTGAAATAACACTTCCACAAATAACTCCAGAGCTAAGTGTAGCTCCAAGGTGAATTTCAAACACTTCTATTCCCTTGGCAACTCAGGTAAATTCAGTTTGTATGCCAAACTACGAGGTCTTCTCTCTCTCTCTCTCTCTTTCTCTGTCTCTCTGTTTCTCTCTCACACAGACACGCATCACTTTCCATAATTACAGTCCATTGGAGGTTGATTATTAATGGTAGGGATATGATCTACCTGAGACTTATATGGTTTCCTCTCTGGTAGGTCATAGGTTTCGGTCAAGGATCTAGAAGAAGGAAAACCCACTAAAACATTCTGAGTCTTCATACTATTACCTCATCTCTCTTAGACTTGATATGAAACAGGCACATAACACCTTAGTGATATTTCACTATAGCTGACATTTAAATTTTAGAAGGTTAGAAATGCATACTTTGTCAGGATGAGGAATGCATTTCTAGGGCTAAATACTCCAAGACCCACACATAGTCATCAAGTTACTAATAATTATGGTGTGTTATTCAGCTGTCTATCACTATTATGAAATACATCAGGTAATTAATTTATAAAAAGAAAAGGTTGATCTTGTCTCACAGTTTTGGAGGTTTCAGTCCATGATTCATTGGTGCCATTATTTTGGGCCTGTGATGAGGCAGCACATCACCGTGTGAGCACATGTGAGAACAAAATCACTTACAACATGAGCCAAGGAGCAAAGAGGAAGAGGAAGGAGTTGGGGTGCCACAACCCTTTTGGGTTCATGCCCTAAATGACCTAAGGATCTCCCAATTTCTGAAGACAGAAAAGGGTGCCATTAATAATTGCACCTGAATATCAGGCATACACTATGATCATCTTTCCTGGATATACCAGCATGGGCGATCATTCCACTAATAATGTTCTATTAAGCCAGATAGCACCAAAAGACAATGAATAAATAAAAATAAATGGCTACAACAGGTAACACAAAGGGTGCTAACAGGTGACACAACAGATACCACCTGGGAAATGGCTAGCTGATTGCACCTCAAGAGTTCATAAGATGAATTTGCAATTATTCAATATGCAGACTTTAATTTTAAAAGCTTAGAAACTTATTTTAGATGCTTAATAAAACTTTTCCAATCTTTCAAGGATGAACTCACTAACCGAACTCATAAACCAGCTTATTGGTTTACATTAGAGTAATTATTACCAAGAGAATACAATGCTCACAATTCTCCAGCTAGTGCATCTTCTCCCTGTAAATTAGCTATTGAAGAAATCTTGTTATAATTAGAGGATTTCTTAGTGACCATGAAATCACAGCATGGGAAAATTCATTTTATTATTTGAATATTTAGAATATTAAGGCTTTATCATACGTTCTATCTATCTCTATAAAAAAGCTACACCTGCTAAGGACACTGGGAAAAGTCATTTTTTTCTAGCTGGAGGGGCCATTTTCACCAGAGGAGAAAAGTGTTTGGATGTATAAATATCTCCAAAAACTCCCTTTGGTCAATCACTCTTCTTGTTTGCTCTACATCATAACTTGATGGCCAGTAAATCCTCCTTCCCATTCATACAATTTTGCATATACCTGTTCTTTTCATGATGGCTTTATTTTCCACTTCAATTTTCAGGAGGCAGTATTAATATTCTTCATTCTTATGTTCTTTGGCAAAAATTTTTGTTAGCCCATGAATGGCAACTAAGCCATGTAAAAAAGCTTAGTTTTTTGTATATGCAAAGAAAAATGCAAAGAAATGAAAAAAAAAAAAAAAAAAAAAAAGAAAAAGTGAAGCGTCTTCATGGTGTCAAGTCTTTTACTGGGCTAAAGAATACACAGATGTAGATAAGATTTGACACTGCAAGCTGAATGCAATAGCACACACCTGTAATCCCATCTACTTGGGAGGCTGAAGCAGGAGGATCAAAAGTTTGAGGTCAGCTTAGGCAATTTATTGAGACTCTATCTCCAAATTAAAAAAAAAAAAAAAAAAAACATAAAATAGGCTACAGATACACCTCAGTGATAGGAGCACTTGCTTAGCAAGCATGAGCCCTTGGGTTCAATCCCCAGTACCACTCATCCCCCCCATCACACACACACACAAAATGATATGGCAAAAGTTTGTGGTCACCTGAGAAAGAAAGTAGCCAATAGCAATACAATGTGGCAAAACCTACAGCAAAGACAAGTACAGGGGAAAGTCAGGACACACTTCAGTCATTATCAAAATTACAATTCTGGTTTTACATCAAAGGTATAAAGAATAGGAAAGTTATTTTGTTTTCATTCACAGTTCAAATAAGACAACCTGCAATTTCTAAAACCATACACTATAGATAAAAAGGATAAAAATGTATTCACATCAGTCTGAGGTTGTAGTTTAGTGATAGAGTCCTTGTCTAGAGTATGCAAGAAAAAAATCTGAATCTGAGGGAGTGTTTTGGTGATTTATCCCTCGAAAATGATGAATTGGAAAGCTGGTTGATAATCAACAAATTTAGTTAACTTTTCTGTTGACATCATCACAATAAGGTAATTAAAAAGGAAGTCCTTTGAATTCAATCTTTGATCTTCCCTGCCATTGATGGATTTGATGTTACTGTTTTCCACTGTTACAATGACCTCATAAACCATTAAAAGCAGTGATTTCTTTTTCTAAAAGTAGGTACATCCATAGCCTCTGGAGAATTAATCCAACTAGCTGCCAAGCCAACTCATATTAAGAAAAGGGTATTACTTCTTTATCTATTAATTCATAGGCACGCATATAAAGAAATGACATAAATGTATGTAAGAAAATGGTCATAAAGTGAGGATACAATTTTATGAAACATTGAAATTGTGACCTTACAAAGATAAACATTTAAATAATTCTTGATAGAGGTGGGACTGGACAAAGTCAGAAAATTATACCAATTGCCATGGTTATAGGATGTTTTCCTTGTGAACATCAGGAGTCCATAATATTTCTATTATTTGCAAAGATTGCAAAAACTTTTCATCTCATAGATATAGTTAGGCTTACTTTGGCCAGGATTTTTGCATCAGTTCATAGAGTGATACTGGAGAGAGCTGAGAGCAAGAATGAAAGAATGAATGAAAGAGAGAAGCAGAAGCAAGTCAGAGAAGCTAGACAGCTGATTTCTGATGCACATATTACCTCAAAGCTTAGTTTCATTACACTGAAATATTAAGAATTGTTAGTAGACCAAATACAGGCATATTCATTAAGTACTCCAACTCAAAGTCAAACTAGGTAATCCTTTGATTAGGAGCTGTTTTGGATTGTTCACAGCTCTGATTTCCCCCTCAATAGAATGGGTAATTGAGAACTGACTAGATAAATAAGAGGAAGCATTAAAAGCTAATTTCATTCCTGGAACATACACTACAAAAATGGGCTATAATAATAGGTTACAATAAAACAACCTGAATACCACAGCACATTTGGAACTAGTCCTATCTGAAATCTATAAGATATTCCATTCAATAAAAAAGGGGAAAATAATGTGAATTTTGTTATTTAAACAGAATTTAGGTGAACAAAAATATCTGTAACTCCAAAAATATGATAATGCCTTGTATACTGTATGCACAGCACAATAACTGTAGGACTTGACTTTATCAAATAGTGTAAAACATCATTTCTTAAATATAAAATATATTTAAATTTTGACTTTGTTCTCCACAGGAAGGGGAAATTCTGCTCCATTACACAAGTAATAAAAAGTACAAATGGACATTTTATGATCTTTTTCATTTATCATTGAAAATAAGAGGAGCTGATATTCTAAAGCAATAATTAAATAAATATTGTCACCCACAAATCCCAAGAAAACACTCTTTAATATTTCAATGAGTAAATTCATTCCTCATGTATTACATATACTTATGTGTCAGAAATGAGATACGCCTTTGCGAAAACAACAATGAAGAATAAAATTAACACTTTGGGAGGAAATGATTTTAAGTTTCTATGTATACACAGAGGCTCAGAGACACTTTTTTATCATAGCTGTACATATGTGGCTCTACTGCATTTTTGGGATATAAATTGCATGTGCCAACTTGATTTAATAGCTTAAGGGAGGTAAAACTCTTTGATAGAGTTTTATGCTTAATAAATGGCCAGAACAGAAAGAGGTGTGTCTGGGTATATAAGACATGATGATTATAAAGCATTAAAATTACTATATGAATACTATGCTGCTATTATACACAAACTCATGCTGACAACTCAGTGTTCAGTTTTATAAAGGCCAGGGTTACTGGAAATTTTAGGGAAGAAAAGAAAAAAGGGGAGAAAAAGAAAAATAATTAAACAGAAACATTTTGCTTGCTTTTAAAATGGTCAAAGTGATAATTAAGTGGAATAAATTAAAAACTGTCATTCTATTCACAATATAATGAAAGAATATAGCATATTTTACTGCTAAAAATTTCAAAATGCTGATCAAGGGGATTACTAATCTTTCTAAAATCAGAACCATGCATTACACAGAAAGAAAATTTTTATATAGATGATAAATTTAAAAAGGAGCAGAGAAATAACTCTCCCAAGGTCTCAGCATTCTTATATGGCAAAGCTAAAAACTGAACCTTGCATCCCAACTCCAAAACAAAGAGTATTATAATAATATTTAAGACTTTTAGAGTGGGCTTTTATAGATTTTCTACTTCTTAGTAAGTCAAGAGTAGACCTGCATTCTCATCTGAATTTCTATTACCAGAGATGAGGTAGCTTGAATTTTCTAAAAAGTCAGAAAAAGCTTGGAATCTAGTAATGCAAAATACTTTGGATTTCTATAGGTTTTAAAACAACAGTTAAGATTTTTATTTCCTTCTATATTATAGAAGCAACATTAGGGTGCTCATCAGAGGCTTTGTCACATGAATATTTTACCATCAATCATTCTTTATAACTGATTTTGGGAAATTATATGTACAATTTTAACAGAGGCAGCCTTGTAGAAGGGTTGGGTCACAGGGAAGGCTTACAAGGTTTTCTCACACCTAAAAGCAATTCCCACTTTTGAAGTCTGTTTTCCCAAAAGAGTGGGATACTAATTCCTTTCCATCATTTAATAAAAAAAAAAAATAGCCTTATTAACTTCAAGAACAAACACAAAATATTGTAATTTTAAAAAGTAGAAAAACAGAGATAAAATTAGTAGTTGGGGTCCACTGTCCAGTTAATTAATACAATTTTTTATAAATTTTGTCCAGAATGGGACAAATAGAAAAACAGTATTGGGAAAATGACTCTGCCTGCCCAAATAGGTTTTGTTTTGTTGTTGTCTTATCTTAGGATATTAGGAACAAAGTGTGTTTGAGCTGGAAGAAATCTCAGAAAGTATAATCTTAGTCTAATATAAGAAAGTTGAAACCCAAAAAGGTTAAATGACTTGCTCAAGTGCTTGAAGGAAGATGGTCCTGGGCCAAGCCTCAAAAAGCAATTTAACTGCAAATAGTACTCCATTAAATTTTAAATTGCTATTGGATTAAATAAATCAGGGGAAAACAATATATATACTAGCTAATAGTTTGTAGTTCTTTAATTAATAAATTTTAATAGTCCCACAACAGTAGTCTGAAATGACATTATCTGAGTTGATGCTTTTTCCAAGGCCTGTTGAGATAAATTGATATGTTACAAACATAATATTCCACTGAAAGCAACTTTATGTCTTGAAATGAACCTGTATTTCAGTGAATACTTATGAAAAAATCCCAGAGAGGGGTGTACACAGTTGACCCAAGTAAAGAAACAGTTAACTGGAAAACCCCACCTCTTTGTAAATAATCAAGGAAAGCCTTTTTTTTTTTTTTTTTTTTTTTTTTTAAGCAATACAAAATGTCACCACAGGCTGACGCTCTTTTACAAGAATAATGAGATTTTTGCTACCTCAGATGCTGAGCACACACCATTTCATTGCCTTCATCTTTAATTCAGTTTGGATGGCCTGATACATATTCTCCCCTGCCTTTAAAAATAGGTAACATGGCATGCTTAAAATATATTGGAGACTACTGTACCGACTACAGGCCAAAAGACCTACAAGAGCAGTTTTATAAACTCGAGTTTGTCCTCCAATACTGGACACACACTATTAATACTGTTCCGGAAATGAAGGGAGACAGCCAGGGAAGTCAGTTGGGTGAATGAAGGCAGCCATGGGCACTGCACCCCCAACTGGCTCTGTTATGCTGAAAGCTCTGAAGGAGGCGCGCTCGCCGTCCAGGAACTGAGTGCAGACGCAGCGCCTTCGTGTCATAATTCTTCCTTTTTTAAAAAAACACACTGACACTGTACCTAAAAGTTCGCCAATGCGAGCCAGATTATTCAGGAAAACCGAGAATCTGAGGGTCTGTGGCATCCCAGGCCCACAACCGCAGGGGTTGGCGGCGCTGAAGGAGCGCTCCCCGCTCTCGCAAAGCACGCAGCTCGGTGCCGGCTGCACAAGAAAGCCTGCGGCGCGGAAAGAAGCACTAAGAAAAAAGGTCTGAAAGAGGAACCTCTCCCCCTTTTGGCAGCTAAATGGTGAGAAAAAACCTGTCGTTTGACTTGGCCAACTGAAAATAAATTCCAGCGCGACCGCAGGAGAAAGGAAACTGGGTGTGTGCGTGTGGTCGGGGGCGGGGATGTAGATGATCAACACTCTCAAAGTCGCGAGAGGGTTAAAATGAACACCAAGTATGGACGTGTGGATCTTTACATTTTACAAGTTACATCATTCTCGTCCTCCCTTCTTGACTCTCCTCTCCTTGGCTCCAGAGTGTCTTTCCTTCCCCTCATCCGACACTGGGTTGATGAAAAAGTGAAATCCACACCGTGTCAGACCCAAGAGGGTCTCCCCTTTCCATCTCCCTGGTGTTTTCACCTGCCTCACCTGCTTTAAAAGGGTTCAACTTTGCTTTCACAGTCCCCGCCCCAGAGCCTGAGATTTGTCACAGACGCCTTTCTCAGCCTCAGAAACAGCAAGTGAGATCATTACCTCACCTAGAAATGTAACTTTAATGAAGAAAACTGGAGAGGGCACCCCCCGCCCCAACACACACACGCAGCAGCAGCAGCAGCAGCAGCAGCAACAGCACAGCAGTAGCAGCTCACAAACATTTGTGATCTTTCCCTCTAGCTCTATAGTCCCCAGCCCTACTTTCCCCTCTTTCCTGGGGGAGATTCAGAGGCTTCAAAAGCTCTCTGCGGTTGGTCTCAGCTTGCCAACAACCGAAAGGATGTGCAGCAATAAAGGAAACCAGAGTTTTTTCTTGCCAAAAACTAAAGAAAAGGGAAAGAATAAACAAGTCAAAAGCAGGACGTAGTTTAACTGGCAACTGTCTGCGAAGGGATGGAAATCAAAACTTCAAAGGTAAAATTCTCAAGTCCAGTGAGGAAATGAACCTGATGCTCTGTCAAGTGACTGTGAGCGCTCAGAATGCCAGAATGCCGGGTTAGGACTAACTCCTGTCACTCGGCCGGCGGGCCCCAGGATGCCAGGGCTAGGGGACGCTCCGAGGGTGAGGAAAGGGATTCCCCGAGAGATATTTTAGTTAATGGGAATTTTGCCCCGGTCCCCCGCTTTTC
The DNA here is from genome assembly GCA_004024805.1 of Geosciurus inauris. Taxonomy (NCBI): domain Eukaryota; kingdom Metazoa; phylum Chordata; class Mammalia; order Rodentia; family Sciuridae; genus Geosciurus; species Geosciurus inauris. Next base: position 95,371 of record PVHX01003165.1, read on the forward strand.
TTTTAAGATTCGGTATAGAACTGAAAACTGTCACAAGCTCTACCACAGGTCCGGGAAATCCAGGAGACTAAGATCTCCCAAACCTGACTGATAATTCCAGTTTAGCCAGCGTTATTTGCCTGCCATCACCCCTACACTCACCACCCACCTAGACAATGGAACTATGGTTTAAGGGTTAGGTTTTTCGTTTGTGTATTTTTTTTAAAGGGGATGACTAAAGTCCTTCCTTTTTCCTCTACCCCTCCCATCCCTTCTTCATCTCTTAACAAGGGGAAGTTCTAGGGGATTTATCACGAAAAAGTGCGAACAGTTATTTCAGTAGAAAGCTAAGCGAAAAGAAAACTGCCCCGGGCGCAGTGACGTGGACTTTGATACCGAGACTGGGATTGTCAGAGGGCGAGAGCCTGCCTCTTGGCCGCAGGGACAAGGCGAGAGAGTCTAACAAATCTTGCTAGTGGGTTCCTGCAGCTCCAACCCCAGCCTCCCCCAAAGTTCCTGGAGCTTTACCCAGCTCTCTGCCCAAACTTGAGCCAGTCAGTCAGGCCCAAAGAGCGACACAGGTGACTGAGCTCAAGGCCAGGTCTGTGCCTAGACGGCCTTTCCCTTACCTCCCCCACCACTCGCCGGCGTGCACAGATAGCCCTGGGATGCGAAGCCAGGGCCAGAAAACTAGACAACTGCCCCTGGCCCAGGTCAGTCCGGGGCTGCTCCGAGGCCCTTGCTCACCTGGCCGGAGGATCGCAGCGGAGATCAAGAGGCAGAAAACAAGACGGCTAGAGGGGGACGCCTTGGATGCCATATTCCTCCTCCTTCTTGAGAGCCACTGACAGAGTCCACGCCGCAGGAGGGGGCGACGTCCCGGGCCCCACGGTGCCCACACGCTGGTGGGTCCCGACGCAGGGGGCAGCGGCTTTTCCCAGACACACTGTCCCCTGGGCTGTGGCGGCGTTGCACCTTCAGGTCTCTGCCGCTCGCAACTTTCCACCACGCAATGCCCGCAACTCCTCCGCCCTCTCCCTCAGCACCCGCCCTCGGTCCCTTGGCTGCTCCTCCCAGGACCGGCGACCCTCGCTTTCCCGGAGACACTTGAGTGGTATGGAAAGGTGTACGTGGTTCTTTTTGGCTGGTATCTTCTGTTAGTTTTCTTCTCTTGAAATAATAATGTTGATAGTTGTAGTGCGCATAAAAAGCTCGATGCTATGAAGGAATCGCCCGGGGCGGCGACGGGGGGTGGCCTAGGGGGGCAGCGGGTCTCCTCAGGTGGCAGCAGTGGCAGCAGCGAAAGCGGCGGCAGCAGTAGCAGCGGCGGTGGCAGCGGTCTCCGGGCTGCTCTGAGTGGAGAGACTGGAAGGCGTGTGTAACTGCCTCTCTTCTCCTCCCTCCCGCCTCTTCTCTCCCTCCTCTCAGCTCCCCGCGACGAAGAGCTAAGCAGGTGGTTGGAGCGCCTAGCTGCAGCCTAGAGGCGCTGCAGGACCGAGTGGGAGACTGAGCCAGGCGCTGGGACTCGGGTGGGAGGAGTATCGCGTGCCTCAGCCCTGGAGCCTGGATGGGCGAGGCTCCATCAGGACTCCACCCCCAGAGACGCGCCCGCCAATGAGGAGCAGGTTCGGTTGCGGCGCGCGGGCGGGCGGGTCTACCGGACTGACACTTCCCGTGCGTTACCAACACCCCGGTGAGATGGCCTCTCACTTTCTACTGCCCACCCGGCCTCGCCCGCAATTCGAAAACCAGATTGCTCTCTTCTTGCCCACAGACGCCCGTCTCATTGGCTCACTCCTCAGGGATTTTTCTCCGCTGTGGTGTAGCAGCCTCTCAGTTCTATAAAGTAGTGGGGGATGGGGAGCGCAACTGGGGTCTAAGGGCGGGAACCTAGTGGGAAGGGAGGGGTGGGGGAAGGCGGGAAAGGTGGAAACTCACCTTCTGGGAGTTGACTGGAAACGCTACTGTTTGACGCGGACAACTCACAAATCGTACTGATTCCTCCCTTACTTCTTTCACCCTCCCCCGTTCTGCCCTCCCCCCAATTCGCACACACCTTTTAAAGGTTGACCGCGTGAGTCGACTGCCCAGTGCCCAATGGCGAGAAGATATTTGCTTTTTTTCCTAGGGAAATTAAATCATGAATTTCTAGACCACACTTCGTCATACGGATTTCCCAATGTCCACAATAACCGGAGTGTGTATCACTTTTATTTTGAATTAGGCGGCGATTTTAAGTTACAAAACAGAAAATCCTCAAGTTATTCAGATTAAAAGTCAAACTCCTCCTTGTCCTTTCCAGAAAACTAGGCACCCCAACAGATGGTCAGGCTTCTCAGGCAATTTCTAAAGATTGAACCACCTCCCAGGCGTAACAGGGAAGCTGTGTCGCTTTCAGATCAGACAGAGAGCATGGAGTATTTTCCTCTAGAATACCGGGGTGGAGCTGTTGGAGCCCTAAGTGGCTCTAAATCAGGAATGCGGGATCACAACTCTTATCCTCGAAGCATAATAAAATCGTGGTCCCTGAACCACTTCGCCGGGGCATTAAATAGCCTTTCGTGCATCACAGGGTCACCCTGTATGAGGCTAGTCTCCAGCAGAGAATGCTAACTAGTAATGATCATATCGTGCTATTTTTTCAAAAGGCTGCTAGTCACCAGCCATATGGGGGAGGGGGTTCAAACAGAAGAAGCTTATGGAAACAAGAGTGTGGACACGCTAGCACTCACACACAGGCGCGAGCGTGCACTCACACACACACCTTTAAATTCTTATCTTTTCATTTTGTAAATGATAAATCTCCATCTTTAGCTGTGTTTTTTTTTCCCCCAAGAGCTTGCTTGTCTTTCTCTAGTTCTTACATTAGCAGTATTCTAAAGGAGAACTCATTTTTTTTCTCTCAAAATAAGTAGTTTCTCCCACTTGGTTTTAACATTAACATTTCATTTGCATCTTATGAATCAACAGTAAGCATAATGCTAGGACATGACAAAAGCCTTTTAACTGTATTCCATGAGCTAAGTTTGGCTGAACTGCTTAACATGCTCCTGAGATCTATAGGATTCTTTTAGGGAGTTGTTTTTCTTTAACTGAAGCTTGAAGTGGTGTGTATTAAAACAGTTCATCCCAACTGTTATCTTTAACCTGAATCTTCTGATTCTCTGGTGAACTTCTTTTATGTTGGGTGGGAGTTATTACAGCGTACTTGTTAAGAAGCACATTTGTGAAGAGCTGTCTGATTTATGTTCTGACACGAACTGTATGATCATGGTGAACTTATTTAACTTCTTGAAGCCTGGCTTCCTCACTTGTAAAAAGTGAGAACAATTGTCCTAGTCTCATTGGATTGTTGTATTAAGTGAGATCATGAAGTTAACCGACCAAATATGGTAGAAGGAGCTTGGGCAGGGGGAGTAAACAGAGCCTTGTCTGGATCCCTGATCTGCATTTATTCAGTGAGTGACCTTGAATAAAAGTCAGTCATAAAGTGTGATGGCACATTAGCATATCACTTTCCAAAACTGTGCAGCTAAATTGGATCAGAATGTTATATAAATTATTGACATTACACATAAACATAGAATTCTACAAGCAACTGACTATATGTACATACATGTATTATACATGCCCAATTGTTTATACACAGTTGTTTCCAGAATTCCTTTTAAAAAGGAATGTATCCTAGTTTAGGAAAACATCTCAATAAGTCACTTGGAACAATAACTTCAAAGTATGTTGGTCATATACAGCTAAAAACAAATAATGGTGGAACTGCACTGTATTAAGCCAAATAATAAAAATTAAAATAGGAATTTGGCAGGAGAATGTAGCAGTATGCTGAGAACAGCAGAAGGGACAAGGGTCAAAGCAGGCAAGCATGCGTTTGAAAATGGTCAAAGGCCTTTATATGTATTTTAATTAGTTAGTGAGCAACTTTCACTAAACACTATATGTTAGTAATTCTAAGCAATTTATATGAATTAGTGGATATAATACCTACACTCAAAATATTCTATTAGCTAGGTTCTATTACCAACTTAATTTTACTTAAACTGAAACCCAGAGACCTGAAACTGCTTTCTCAATGTCATACCATGATTCATAGCAATGGTAATGCCAGGATTCTACCCCAGGCACTCTGACAAGAGAACTGAATTCCTATCCTCTATACTCACCACTATCTTCACAAGCCAGGTACAGTACATATGAGATGATGAGAGCATTTCTAAACTGAAACAACAACAACAACAACAAAACACCCAGTTCAGTAAAAGCTCAGAGTCAGAAATAAAAAAGAGAATGTAAACTCCACAAAGTAATCTAGTGGAGAGACTTTGTCTCTCAAAATCTAGTGGAGGGGGATGGAATTCACCTTTCCCAGTTCTTAAGAAGAAAAGAGCTTCCAGCTGCATCTGCATCTTTATCACTTTTGTTACAATAGAGAATACATAGTATTCCAGTGATATTTATCAGACAGTTTAGTCATGCATCAGAGCATCCTGATGGGTACTTTTTACTGCAGGAGGCAAAATGAATAATGCTTAGCCAGGGGAAAAAGTAGTTCATGTTACCTGGAACATGAGAAGAGCTTTGCATTTTAAGTATAAAAGAATTCATCAATCTGCACAGTATGCTCCAAGTAGTGATGTGGTACAAAAACAAGGTTCCTACTTAGGGCCTTTGGAGATCAGAATTCAGTGTCCTACTCCCAAGACTCAAGCCAGGACTCTTTGCCCTGTATAAATTAATTAAGAGCATTCAACACATTTGCAAATAGATTGAACACTCCATAAATATCTGTGAATAAATGGTAAGTATTGAGAAAAAGTTCTTTATAGAATGTAGAGCCTCAAATAAACAAATTTAGAAGGGGTAAGATGAAAGGGGTTTCCACTGAGTCTTCAATCATTGAACTGGGCAAAGCTTAGAAAAAGATAAATGAATCAAGTCCTTAACACCATAATGAGAATTTTGAAGTTCAGGTTGAGTATACTAAATCTGAAAATCCCAAAACCTAAATGCCCAAATGTGAAACTTTTTGAGTGCTGACATGACACCATAAGTAGAAAATTCCATATCTGACCTCAGGAAATGGGTCAAAGTCAAAACAGAGATGCACTAGAAATATAAACTTACCTTCAGGCTATGTGATACACACACACACACACACACACACACACACATATATATATATATATACACATACACACAGATATATATTTTATATATATATTACAAATATATAAAGCATAAATGAATTTCATGTTTATCCTTGTGTGTCATCTCAAGATATATATGTGTGTGTATATATATACATATGTGTATATATATACATACATATACACTCAAGATATATATATATACATACATACATATACATATACACAAATCTTTCCAATACAAATATCCAAAATCCACAAGGGATATGCAATCAGCATAAGGGGAAGAAACACTTTACAGGAAGAAAAGAGTGGCAGAACTAGTTGTTACCAATAAAAATGAAAAGAAGCTGAATTAGTAAGGGTTCTAAATGACCGGGAAAGGGCCTGTGATAAAGATGAAGATGTATTGATAACAAAGATCAAAATGGAGGGCTAAGCAGAATTAATATTAAGCCTAGGAAAATATAATTATTTTAAAGAGACACAGAGATTTCACGGGTAAAACTGTTTTGTTTCTGGATCTCAAGGTTTTTTAATATAAATTGGTTCTAAAATCACTCCAGATATAGACTGAGGGACACATGGATATCTCTATTTCTAAGAAATAGTCCATTGAATTTTATTGATTAATTTCAATTTTTAATGATAATACTGTCAACTAACATCCTCAATAATGCTAGCCAATAAAGTTAGATCATTGGAGTTCAGAAGGACAAAAACTTTTAAAGTCTATGGTAAATATTAGATTCTTATTTCAGACTACAGACTGTTCACTGGGTACAAAAGAACATGCCTAGCTATTTCAGTCAAGCTAAAAATCCACTTAGTCACTTTCCTTCCTGTCTCAGCCATGAGGAATGGAGAAAGAATCTAGTTGAGATATTTGACTTTGAAACTTACATATAAATGAATGTCAAAAACTCTTAGTGTGTTAAAAACTCATAATTCACTAGTCCCTTCAGTAGGTGCATAAAATTTAATCAAAAAGTATAACAGTATTACCCCCACAACTTGAAAATTTCTCTTCAAAGGTCACTATGTACTTTCAACTTTCAACTGAAATAAGTAGCTTTATTAGTTTTGAGAAAGTAGAGAAAATGACTCAGAGTATGATTATTCAAAATCTTGATGCCTTAAAAGGAATTTCAATTTAAGTATTTTCAAGAAGTTCCCTAGACTTACATTTATTTGCTTTTTCATATCATACTAGCCAATTGTAGCTCCAATAATTATATTTATGAGTATTTGGTAGAAAAATAATGACTGTAAAAATATAAAAACAATGTATTTTTGATTTTCTAAAGTAAATAAAACATCATGGATGTAATGGACTTCTAAAAAATCGTATTAAGTACTAGGCCCTGGTAATCCATACTGTTTTCCTCTAAAATAAGTAAGATAGTCAGGTTTACAGGAAAGTATTAAGAACAAATTCTTGGATAGATATTTAATCCTTAAAGTGTACAAACTCATCATTACCTATGAAAAATGATTGATAACACTGAATCAAGACTCATGGATCACATAATATAAGCAAGAACTTCATAATTATATGTTTTTCAGAGACTTGTAAGTAATTTAATAAACAGTTTTCAGTCTTTATTTAAAAGTAACCCTTTACCTTCTAATATAGGCTTGCTTTGAAGTCTAGTTTTTTATTTTGCCCTTATTCTATCCATTCAAATCAAAGTGGTCTCCTCACTGTTCCTAAATCTACCTGGCAAACTCCCACCTTGGGACCTCTGCATGTGCTGTTTCCACTCTTTAGAACTCTCTCCTCACCCCTGCACTATTAGTGTAGATCACTTCATCACTACTTTTGAGGTCTTTGCTCAAATGTTACCTTCTTATTTAAGCCTTTCACGAACACTGTTTGAAATTTCAGCCAGCCTCTAGTCCCAATATTTCTTATCTCCCTTTCTTGATCATTTTTATCCATTGAATGGATATATAGCTCTATCTATATATATAGATATATCTATATATATATATAGATATATATCCACATACATGCATATATATTTAACATATATTTTCATTATTGTCTATCTCTTTACTAGGATGTAAGCTATATATAAAGGCGGAAATTTATGCCTGTTTTAGGTCCTGCTTTATGTCTAGAATAGACAACACATTATAGGCACATAACACTACTTGATTCATGAATTCATAAATACATGAATGAATAAATAAATTAACAACCTGATAGAAGTAGAACTGTTTGGGCTGAATTTTGGTAAGCAGCCTGAAGTTTCCCTTCCTTCTGTGGCAACTGAAAGGCTTTTCAGCATGGTTAGACAAACCACTGAGGCAGCCTAACCACCCCATAGGCCAGATGAAATCACAAGGTCCCAAGAGCCAAGACTTCACCAAACTTCAGAGAGCTTTGGGTATCATTCTTGTTTAAATGCAAATGTACCTTTTTCAAGCAGAGCAAATACACAAGACACCCTGTAACTTTTAAGTCAAATTCTAATGATAATAAAATATCTGGATGCATATCAGATAGCATTAATCAACTTCAAATATAGTGCATTTATCCAAACTCTTTTCAGAGCAAACATTTTGAGTAGTATTCTGTATAACATTTCACTAAGGCAAGATTACGGATGCAGTACCAATATTGCAAAGTCTACAGACTTAGTTCAGTATTAAAGATTTTAAGCCTCAATGTTCTTTATACTTTGTTCTTTACTGGGTGAATTTGGCAAAAATATAATTCTAAAGCGCTGTATTCCACAAACAGATGATTCATAACCTATTCAGCTAACAGTGCTATAGGACAAATATTGAATTTAATTTAATGTCCGGCATTTTAACATTACGTGGAGGTGTTTAATGTGTTTACTTTTCTTTGTAAGGGCAAGAAATTGACTTAATAATTTCACCTCAAGGTGAAAATCTTGTGAGAAAATGTAATACATATTAAACAGTTATATCAGCCAACACACACAAAGATTTATAAACATGTATGTGCTTTTATTGAAATTAACAGAATTGTGATGTGTTCTAGCTGGCAGGGAGATACAGTAAGTGATTTTTGACCAATGCTTCTGGTTTTAAAATTTTGTTAAAAGTAGTTAATTGATATACCTGTTAAGTAAAATGATTTGTCTTGTTATATAGAATGGCATCCAAGTAGTAAAGTGAAATGTTCTGTCCAAGAGTAGTTAATATAACCAATTAGAAGAGACTCTCCAAAGAGTATAATTATCAATTAATTTTCCTAGACTCAAGGACATTTCAAAGGACAGCATGTTCCAGGTTTATTCCTTGGGTTTTTTAGGGCTGAGAAAAACATTGAGAGTAGGATGAAATGAATACTAACTTTAGTTTGTAAAGGCAAAGTAATACCAAGAGGCAGGTGTACAGAGTGGGTTTGTATCATTTAGCCTAACCTTACTCAGCTCTTCTCCCCACTCACAGTTAAGTCATCTTCTATTCTTATTTCTTCCCTTTGACTACATCCAGCTTCTGGGATATTCCCAGAAAGACTGAAAACAATTCCCAGTTACTCCTTCTTGATGTGGCTATTCATATCAATACCAATTCCCGCTATGCAATTTAAGATACAAAGTATTTTCTTATGCTGATTTGTCCTTCCAGTATGAAATGATCAACATCTCTTTCATCTTTTATTTTTCTTCCAAATTAATACCTTGCCTTTTGCCTGTTGGTGAAGACTTAGCCTGTTCAGTTAAATAATAGGGCCCTCATAATTTTTGAATGAAGGCACAAGGAATAAGTGTGTTGTGATCTATGCACCGATGAACAAAAGAGACATCCAAAGAGAGATCAGTCATAGAACAGAGAAACAAAATAGAATAAATTAGCATATGTTAGAACATAGGCCAAGAAAGGAGTTCTGTTCTGAGGATTTTGCCATCCCTTGAACACTGCCTAATATTTTTTTGTTTTTTAATTAGGGAGACAAGGATACATTGTTTATATAATCTCAGCCAGCCAGTAGGAATCTATCAGGTAAGGATATTTTTACTATGGTTTTGGTAATGGCCAGTATGCTTTCAGCTGAAAGTAGCAGATTCTAGCTATCTTAACCAAAAGGGAAGAAGAAGAGAGGTGACTTATTGGTTTCAAAGACAGGGAATTCCAAAAATATGTAAGGCCTAACAGGACCCAGGCATTTGAGCAAAGTTGTCAAATATCTTTGTTCATTTTTCCGTATCTTAGCTCTACAAAACTATGCTAATCTTTGTGTTTTCAAATTTCTCTGCTGGAACTCAACTTCCTCCACACTGAAAAGATTGTTACCAGCCAACCTGAGCTGATATCCACAGAAATTGAAATCCTTAAGAAAGAAAGATTCTCTCATTCATGAATATAATTTAACTGACTCTGCCCATTTCTCAAGCAATTTACCATGAGCAAAAGGATCCAGAGCCATGACTGGCCAGTCACATGTCCACCCCTGCTGCAAAGAAACAAGTGAGTATTTTGTTTGGTAGTACTTCAGAATCACAGGGGCAAGGAGCCATTTACCAAGGAGCAGACCAGAGCAACAGATATCAAATCCATTTTCCTTATATTATTTTTATTGATTTATATATTTTATCTATTTGTACACATTTCCATCTGAAGTGCACAAAATAAAACCTGTGTTTAACACAGGAAAAAAGAAACAAATATTTGCAACTGGGGATTCTAATTTTATTTTCATCCTTTCATCTTTTAAAGGGCTAGATTTTGGCTCAGAGGAAAAGCAAGCATTTTTTGCAGGTACCAGCTAACCTTTATTCTCCTCCCTCTCCTATGAGGGGAATAAAGGAAGCCGTGCTATTGTTTTATTCTTAAACATTCGTGAACTAAATTGACGAAAGAAATATTTTGAGAGATTTGCAAATATGTTATTTCCTGTGGACAAAAGGTCAATATTAAGTATACTCAGTCTGACAGAACAGTGGGTTTTGAAGGTGAGCCCTAAGAAACTCTTCGAGTTTGTTTCATTTTTCCTAAGACTCATTTTCCATCAATATATACCCTTGATGGATCCACTGTTATACTTGTCATAAAGAATGAGAAAAATTAAAACACCAGGAATTCATATTGGGATCATCTTTTTGATTCATCTAGGCTTGATTCCAATCATTTAAGTGTTTTTAAATTTTTTTCAGTTTTAGTGGTTGCTAAAACAAGTGCCTGGCAAAAGTTTCAGATAAAATAAGTCAGTATTTATGTCCTTTTTAAGAAAATTGCCAGTGCTCAAGAATGGTTATTTTAAGGAACTAGCTGCCCAGTAAATCCTAAATCAATCCTTCCACTTGATCTAACCAGTTAGCTCAATCTGTCTGCCTTCTTTGAATATAACTAAACTAATCCGTACTCTAGCCTTCAATCCATATGCCTTAACTCTCCCAAAAGTACCCCAATTCTCTGCCACTTTGCCTCTGAAATATTGCTTGAATGTCTCTTCATCCATGTATAGTTGTGTGCTGGAGGCTCTCCAGAGCAGAGCACACATATCTCTTCTCAATCTTGCCTCCAGTGATGTCATGCTGGCAGCCTGAAATCCACCATTGTGCCACTATTTATGCAGTATAGAAATTGGAAATTGGCAAACACTACAAATCACAGGGTTTTGTTTGTTTGTTTGAGAGCTGGTTCCATGGAACTGACTTCAATCTTTACTAACCAGTAATACATTGTGATTATCAGCTTGAGTTTGGTGTCAGAGAAAGTGGCACTTAATTTCTGGCTCATCCATTTAGGATTTGTGTGACACTGAACAAGTAATTTCACCTCTGTAAAGTCAGTTTTCTGCAGTGAAATAATACATTTAAAGCCTCTGGCACAGGAAAGTGATGTATAACATTGGCTCTTTCTCCATATGTTTATTATACAAAGTTTTGATTTTCTATGCTTCTGATTATATGTTATCTGTGTTCTGAATATCATTTGTGTTTTTGTACTTTCTTTCACTATAACATTACCAGATTTTAAAAAAATAAAAAAAAAAACTATCTTGCTTAGTTTATTTGGCAGACAATGAATCCACAATATATACTACTTTAGGGGATTTTAGTACAGTAGGTAATCAAACAGGATTGTCTGCCCATTGAGGCTTGAAATGTGTTTAATAGAGGATAAATGCAGCAATGACTAGTGAAATGATCACTGGATTGGAAGTAAGAATGTCAAGGTTTCAATCTCTGCACATAGTGTATAAAACTTGCATGTGCTCTGGGGATCAGATAATCATAGTTTTGAATTCCAGTTCTGTCACTAATTACCTGTGCATACTTCACCAAGTTACTGACGTCAGCTTCCTCATCTGTTGAATGTAGTTAAGCGTAGTTTTGTATTTACCCTGAAAAGTTATGAGGGTCAAATATATTAAAGGATGCTAAGTGTGTGTTTAGGAGCTTCTGGATAAAAGGTGACTACTATTATTATTCCACTATTAATTGCATGGCTTTAATCTTCCTAAGCTCCATAGATTTTAACTATGCCTATAAAGTAAGAAGACTGGTTTGTACTCTCTTAAGAAGACTTCTTATTTTGAATAGAATTCTTTGGGCCTATATATCCTTTTAATCTAGAAATGGATAAATATCCTAATGCCAACAGTTTTGGGAGGAAAAAAAATCCCACCTTTCCATCTCATTACTTCTAGCCCAGGCATTCTTCATGTCCCTGACTTATAAATCAAGTTTATGACCAGTTTCCCTACCACAGGGCTCTGCTCTCCATTCTCCAGACTTCTGGTCATCTTAACACACACACACACACACTCACAATACTAAATATTGCTAAAAAATATTTTACCCTCATAATGAAAGCTATACTTACTAGCAAGATCTCTGAAGTACTTCACATTCTTGCATTATTTTGCATTTGCCCTCTTTGGCACATTACAACATTCTCTTGTGAACTCTATGCTTCATTGTTTCTTAAACATATCGTGGCAGCCTTTCTCAGTTGTGCCATTGCATATATGGTTCCCTCAGTCTAAATGTACCTCCCACTCTCATCCCTTGTGTTTGCTTGGGACCCTCCTGCTTATATCCTGAGACCCACTATATACGTCAATTTGTCTCTTAGGCCTTTCCTGATTCCCTGAGGCAGTGTGAGTCACTGCTGCTTCTGTATTTCTACAGCTCTAGCTCTTACCTCTTTGATATATTTATCTGTTTACAAGTCTGACTCCACTAAGTCAGTGACTCCTTAGAAAGGATGTCTGGAGTCAGACTGTCTGGTTTACAAACACCTGTATCAACACACATTAAATGTATGGGTTTGAAGAAGCTTCACAACTTCTTTTATCTCTAGTTTTCTCACCTATAAAATGGAGCTAATATACTACGTCTCATAGGATCCTTATAATAATTAAATAGCAAAATGCATGTGTAGCTCTCAATATCTGGCATGTATTAAGGGCTCATGAAATTAATTAGAGATGAGGATGATGGCAATGATGAAGATGATGACAACTATGACTAAGGAGATAGGAGGACAGGAGGAGAAAGATGAAACTCTGTTTATATTTTTAGTCCCTGAACCTTTCTCAGTACCTGGCACCTAGTAAGTGCTCAATGTATGTTGTTGAATGAATGGTTGATGATCCCTGTGACCTAACAACACAGTCCAAATGACTACTGACAGCTCCTTTTTCATATCTAAGTCAATGTTGTTGGATCAACTTTTGCATGCCAGAAACTAAATTACTGCTGAGGAGGAGAAAGCAAATGAGGAAAAAGAGGGAGGGGGAAGGAGAGGTAAAATCTGTGCTGGGAATTCAGAGCATAAGTCAAATTCTCCTCCTTCAAAACTTTGAGCATTTTGGTTGTTTTTATTGCCAGCAATTGAATCAAGCTTTAAAAAAAAGGAGTGAAGATGTGCTGATTCCAAGTCTTAAGAGTGGCCCCACTGTAGCTCTAGCTTGGAGTCCAAGGGCAGTCAAAGCAAAACTCCTTTGAAGTCCTCTGAAAGCCTGCAGGCAAAAACAGCAACTCAGCAAGGGGTCGGAATGCAAGTGACATGTAGTGAAAATGTGTGTTCATGTTAAGAAGGGCAAGGAGCATGGAGGGAGGTCAGACTTCACCTATTAAGGAAAGCCCAAGATTAGAAAGGGTGAAAAATTCAAAGTCCATATTAGCCGAACAGCATACTCCAAAGGCATTTAGACAGATGAAAATCTGATACACAGCACATAAAAATTGAGAAAAATCCTTTCAGTTGATGCAAAGACCAACTGAGAATTAAGCTAGGGAATGGTGTATTCCAAAAGAACAGCAAGTGGAGGGAGGTGCTCCTGCATTTTTTTTCCAAAGGGCGGGGGGTCGCTGGTGGGGGATCACAGAAGCTCTATTGTTTTAAATTAAATAATTGATACTCCCTAGGCCAGAGTCCTGGCTGATTCCCTTTTGAGCTTAGCAGAGGAAAAATAAAGCAAAAGCAAAACGGGAAAAGAGAATTGCTTCCCTCCTGTGCTTTTCCTCCTCCTTTCTTCCAAGGCGTCCTTCCTTCTGCTCCAGAGCCTGCGAGTCCGCGGGCAAAGGCACGTTTTTGTTTTCCTATGCTGCTCAAAGACTTGCGTCCTTTTGGTCCTTCAGGGTCCAAAGCTGCTCGCAATCACTTCCATTCTCCAGGTCAACGTTTGGTCCGATGACACACAGGCTAACAAACTGACCCAGTTTTCTCTCTGTTTTCTTCGCTGGGCTTCCCTTGGGTAAAAGGCTTCCCTTCCCTTGACATTCGGACCCTACCAATCCATAAGAGGTCGACCGATACTTCTGGGGAGTTGGCAGGGTCTCAAAGATTACTCCTACCCTGCTCTTCAAGATTCCATGTCTTGATGAGCAGAGCGAATTAGACGCCACCCACGGAGCACACAGAGCTTGGTGTGCTTGGCTCCTGGAGCAAGGATTGCTGGACACAGTAGCTCCTGGTGGGTGGCAAGTGAGCTGATTCTCTCAACTTTTTGAGAGGCTGGGGAGCCACCCGCCCCCAAAATACCATGGCTCATGCCTTTTGAAGAAATAACCTTAGTCAGTGAGGCCCCTACAATAGTGTTGGGATTCTGTTCCTCAAGGAACAGGGCGAGAGAGCTTTTTTGATCATAAGCCCTTGACTTATCATTTTGGGGAAGTGGAAGAACTGATCTGCTTAGAGGAGTATCACAGATATGTTGAAACAAGCAAGTATGTGCGTGTGTCTGACCATTATCACTGCAAGAAGTTTTCTCAGATTTGTGCCTGGGAGCAAGCCAGGTATCCCCCCACCTGCTTCATTATAAATGATGTTATATTCCAGATAATGTTTTCTGGAAATGATGTTTGCATTTAAACCAACACCTGAACCTATTAAAATCAAATGCTAGTACTTTGATTGGAAGGAATTCCTCAACAATCAAAAGTGTGTAACTCCTTGAAGGCTACTATTTGCACTGCTCTTCTGGAAACCAGACACAGGATTGTGAAAAACATGACAGTGCTGCTGAGCTGATTGGCAAAGTGAAAGACCTGCTTATCTCAAGGCTTCTTGGGGATTGTTTTATATTGAGGTGAGAATGTTGGTCTTGGCATAATTGATACATAGAATTATTGAGTTGATGTGGGAAACAAAATCATAAGAAATCCTTGGGCAATATCTGAAAGAGAGCATTTAATTCTCTGTCACTCAAGAAAAAAGGAGCAGCTCAGCTTTCAGACTGTATCCACATTATACAGTCAGCCAATAAAATATAATCCCCATTCAAGCTATTAGAGTAGGGCTTTGGGTGGCAATTGGGATTTTTAGCTTGGTTAAAGCAAATAAAATACTGTAGAAGGAATGAAATCGAACTTGTTGAAACTTGGATTTGTAGAAATACAAGGCATCTTGGAGAAGATGAATTCAGGTGGAAAATGACCTTTTTATTATGTTCAGGAAGGCATTAGAATGTCAGGAAAATTGCTAGAAAGGAGATTTATTACCATAAGCACAGTTGACAAGTTCCATTTTGTTCAGTCTTTTGGATGGAGGAAGGGAACCAGCATTTTGGGAAGTATTTGAAAGAACTTTGCAATGTCTTGGGTAACCCAAGAAGCTGAATGAAAAAGGCGTGTGCTCACCCAAGTCTGTGTAAAGGCTCCTGGGAGCGTCCAAGGACCCTCTTGAGTTTCTACTAAAGACATGCTTCTTCCTTGTCAGAATATTTGTCTTATAAGGCTAATAATAGGATTTCCATTTTAAAGATGCGGAAATAAAGACAAGAGAAGGGAAGTGATTTGCCCACTGCCCTTTCACATTGCCATAAGACCTCTCACACTATTTGTGATTCATAAGCATGACCTAAACCCACATGAGCCTGAACACATCCTCATTTCTTGACTATTTCCCTCTCTTCTTTTTAGTGTGAATATTTAGTTAAAATCCTATAAAATTACAGTTCTCCCCATATACACTCACTTTCTATTCTGTCTTTCATTATGTTTCTCCTTATCTCTTTTAACTACTTAAGATGGCTTAAAGTTTTACAAATTCAGCTAGTTTTCTTTGTGCTTTTCTGCCCCAGAGAATACAGTCGATGCAAGTAACACACTGAGTTTTTTGGAGGGGAGTTAGGGAATAATTTTTTTTTTTTTTTTTTTTTTTTGCGGTATCTCCAGGCCTTAGAGAAGTGTCTAGCAAATAGTAGGCTCACAGTAAATACTAGTTAAATGAATATATGCATGAATAAATGCTTAAAAGTTGTCCATTTGAATCTCATTACCATCTTTCTGGCCGATGCTTTTTGTAAGGGAGGAGTGTTATTTAATTATTTGCAAGAAAAAGAATGAAAGTATGCTCTTTGCAGGGCCCTTGACACCTGATGGGAAAATGAGATTCTTGCCTTGTTCCCCTTAGTTCTTTGTGACAAGCAACAAAACAGTATTTGGAAACTCATTTTGGATCACCAAGTAATGTGTCTGGCTAAGGTAGGGAAAACCTTTGTGTGTCTTATGCCTGTGGTACGTCCTACTGCCTCATCACTCTCTCATTTGTGCATAACCTTCAGGAAATGTCCTCTGCCTACAACTTGTCAGGAATGTATTTTTCCTGGACCAATGCCCTGCACTTAAGATCTTTCCAGACTTTTTCCTCCTCATTAAATTTTACTTACCCCTTTCCCATTCCCCCTGGTGTCGGTTTTCCATACTGTTTTATGCTTCCAAGGAAATATATTTTTAACTTGTTAGAATCAAGTAGTTTCAGAATCTGAAAGCCATATTGTACAGCTCCCCTCCCAGTGCAGCAAACTTCTTTACAGCATTGACAAGTGAGAAGCAGCGTGGGTGAGAATCCAGTCTCTGGACACAAAACAGATGTACTTTCTGCCTTTTACAAATTGTGTGACTTTCGGCAAACTACTTAACCTCTCTAAGCTTCAGGTCCTGCATTAGAGAATGATGACAACATCATTCTCATCTCCTAGGGCGACTGAGAGGATTAAGTGGGAAAATGCAAACAAAGCCCTCTGAATAATTTCTTGCCAGTGGTAAGTACTAATAGATATTAGCTATTACTGGTAATATCCTTGATGAATGATCTTTCAGATTCCATTTCAATGCCATCAGTACTAGGGAAAGAAATACGGCATGCTCTGACCAATCAGGTTGTTTTGAAGACACATTGTCCAACAACTATCCTGTCCTTCATAATTAGTTAGGGTCCACTTTATTATAACCTCCATTCATTGGCTCCTGATATTTACTTAGAATAAAACAGCTTATCATATATGTTTTGTGTATTTTTGTCCTATCAAAGAGAATGTATATATATATGTAAATTTACACATATCATATATAAATATACACAAAATTATAGGGCAAAATTTAAAGTTTTAAACACAATCATTATTGATCATATCTTTTCTTTCAACCTAAGATTTCCCAATTCCTTCAATTGTTGTTTATCTATTATGTTTCTTCCTTATTACCGACCTGACTGCTCTCCCCTGAGCTTCTTCAAGGGTAGCACTAGAATAAGTTGAAATGATCTGATTGTTCTCTAATGAGTACAAGCTACAGGGGAGATGATATCTCCAGTGATCAGCATATTCTATTCTTCATGAAAGCTGAGACCTCATTAGATTTCTTAGCAACCTTGTCACACAGTTGGGGGCATGTCTAGCTTGTCAACCACAAGTCAGAACTCAATGTCTATTTTACATGGAACACTTAGAAACCAGGTCCAGCTTGTTCCATGCATGAGTAAATAAGAGCATGTTTAACAGCAGCGTTTAGCATTTATTTCTATTAAAATTTACTAAGGCAACTTGTGGAGCCATTGCCTTCAACTTGTTGTTCCAACCTTTATTTCCCCCTCCCAATACTCATTAATGCTGATCTACATGGAATACAAATGCCAGTCAACACACCCATGATTATTTCTCACATTCATCTCCCACATGTAACTCCACTCCTCACTCACCTGTGAAAAAAGCCTATCTTTAAAGAAGTCAGCAAATTAAGGACTTAAAGCAAGCAGCAATAGACAAAAACTGTTAGATAAGCCTCACTGAATATCTTCAGGACATTAGGGAAGATATAATTTCTTTCACAATGTCAAAAAAGAAAAACTACAGAAAGAATAAAGAATCTAAGACATATGACTTAAGACAAAAACATCACCAAGACACCATAAAGAGAATTAAAATATTATATTATTATTTACGACATGTATCATGGATAAGACTAGGATATGTATCTGAATTATACAGAACTCTTACAAATTATTAAGGAACACAATTAAAGAGAGAAATAGGTGAAAGATTTAAACATGTATTTCATAGAAGAACTTTGAAGAAAAACCACATGAAAAAAGCAATCAGCAAAATGTAGCTTAAAGCTCAATGAGAACATTTGTCACTAGAGTTTTAAAAAGTAAAATGAGTAGCAATACCAAATGTAAGAGAGAGTTTGCAGTAATGAGAACTCTCAAACACTGTTGGTGAGAATTCCAAATGATATAATCACTTTGCCGTACATTTTGGCATTAACTACTCAAATTAAACACACGTATATTCTATACATTAGACAAAACAGAGACTAAGATGCTGTAAAGTAAAACCCCAATGGTGTTTGGTATTTAGCTCTCATATTATAGTCCCAAATGAATCGTCCAGTTTTGGTAGTGGCTTTTTTCCACAAAGTCATTTGAAGCCCAGTGGTTTTCTATCCCATTACTTGGCCATTCTCCAATTTTAGGCTATTTCCCAATTCTACATAATCTGCAAGTCAAATGACAGGCACATCAATGACCCAGAGTGTGAGAAGAGGAAAGAGTGCAGGGAGAGTATTGACCCAGTTGGTTAAGGCCCAGACAAGGAAATGTCTGACTTCCTTTTTATTTAGATGCCATTAGTGAGATGTAGTCACGTAGCCAGAAATGGCTGTCAGAAGCCTGGGAAATGTCTTACCCAGCTGTTTATTTTTATGGAAAAAGAGAAGATTGAATAGTAATGAACAATGTCCACCATAGCATGTAACATAGCAGTTTTACTCCGAAGCATGTACCCTAACATGTACCCATGTACCATCATCCTAAATATGAACCAGGAGATTCAGTATAGTCATATTCATAGCATTGTTTTAGAACCACTAACCAGTAACAAAGAAAACCAAAAACCTGGACATAATTCAGTTATTTATTCAGCGACAATTGACTGAATAAATGGAGTTTATAATATTGCATTGGAGTTTATAATGGAATGCTATATAGCCAAGAAAATAAACCAAGGCTATACATTCCTTAAATAAAGTCATACATGTTCTTTAAAATAAAGGAAATCACAGAATATACTCAAAATAATTTCATTTGCATGAAGTTTAGGAATACTACCTGAGTAGTAAACTGAAGAACATTAAAATGAAATCACAAAATTCAGTGTAATGAATATTTTGTGCAGAAGGAAGGGAAAGAGATAGGGAAAGACATTAAACAGCACTCGTTTTTCTATTCTTAACTGGGTCACAATTGTAGAACAGCTTCCTCTGTTGTTTAAATAGAATTTTATAAGCCGGATGTGGTGACTCACGCTTGTAATCCCAGCACTTTGGGAGACTGAGACAGGAGGATGGCGAGTTCAAAGCCAGCCTCAGCAACAGTGAGGTGCTAAGTAACTCAGTGAGACCCTGTCTCTACATAAAACACAAAAAATAGGGCTGGGGATGTGGCTCAGTGGTTGAGTGACCCTGAGTTCAATCCCTGGTACCAAAAAAAAAAAAAATAGAATTTTATATATTTGTTATATATAAAAATTATAAATTTGCTCTAATTTTCTGGGTATACATATTGAACAACAAAGCCTTTTCTAAAAGCAAATTAAAAATAAATATTTTTTTAAAATTATATGCTTTCATTATAAAGGTAACTAATTACTTGTGACATCTAGTTTGCAATACAGATATCCATTTTAATCAATTTTTGCATGGTTGCAACCAAATGCCTGACAAGAATGGCTTAAAGGAGGGAAATTTTATTTGGGACTAACAATTTCAGAGGTCTCAATCCATAGACAACTGACTCCATTGCTCTGGGCCCAAGGTGAGGCAGAGCATCATGGCACAGGTTATAAAGGGAAGTTGCTCCTCTCCTGAAACAAAGAAAGCAGAGAAAGAAGAAGAGACTATAGAGAAGATGCACCCTTCCAGGGCATGCCCCCAATGACACACTTCCTCTAGCCAAGCCCTGCTTGCTTACAGTTATAATGCAGCCAGTCCATATAAACTCGGATGGACTGATTAGGTCACAGCTTTCTTACTAATCATTTCACCTCTGAATACTCCTGCATTAACACAGGCACTTTTGGCGGACACCTCACATCTAAACCATAAAAGTATCAAAACAACACAATCATTGCATTTCCTAGAGGATGGATTGATTTAGGGAATCCTAGCCTTTCCGGGACCAGATTTTAGCAAATAAAATTTCTGTCTTTTTTAAGCCACTGGGCCTATGTTACTTTGTTATAGCCACTTGAACTATGACACCTGTCTATGTCAATTCCTTCAGTGCCTCACAGTGATAAGAACATGATTATAGGGGCTGGGGCTGTAGCTCAGTGGTAGAGCACTTGCTTAGCATGTGTGAGGCACTGGGTTCGACCCTCAGCACCACATATAAATAATAAATGAATACAAAAAATTTAAAAATCCATCAGCAACTTAAAAAAATATATTTTTTAAAAAAGAACATGATTATAGAATCAGTGTGTCTGGATTAACATTCTGACTCTTCCTTGTCATCATAGACAAAGCTTCTTAATGTCAGTATAGCTCCATGTCTTCATCTTTTAAATGGGAATTTAAATAGCACCTACTTTAAAGGTTTAAGATGGGGATTAAATAAAAGAATGTCTAAAAATTTCGTACATGCCTGTTTTATAGTAGGTGCTTAAAATGTTAAGTTAAGGGGCTGGGACTGTAGCTCAGCGGTAGAGCGCTTGCCTCGCTCGCGTGAGGCCCTGGGTTCGATCCTCAGCACCATGTACAAAGTAATAAAATAAAGACATTGTGTCCATCTACAACTAAAAAAAATTTTAAAAAATAAATAAAATGTTAAGTTAAAAATACAACAAATAGAAACTTTTTTTTCAATTAACAATTGATTAATACAAAGATACATAGAAATGTAACACACCACTTGGCTAAATATAGTCTTCTAAAATTTGCTATCTATGTGCAGAAGCTAGTTCTAACATGTGGTAGCCCTGACATGTAATGGACACTCAATAAATCTTAGTTTCTTTTTATTTTAAGGAATTGTCCTATTTCCTTCAATATGTTATTTCCCGTGAATCTAGTAATTAGTGTCAGAAGTTATAATTAGGAAGTAGAGTATCCTACCAGAGAAAATCATTCTCTTTTTAGTGCTGTGAATTTTGTCCTGACAATTTTGCTACGTCTGGAATTCAGACTCCCAAGTGGTCAATGATATAAAATAAAATAATTTAAAATTGAGTGGGATAACTACATATAAGTTTCTAGTACTGTAATGGTATATAATAAGGATTTAAGGCAGTTTTCTTTTCCTCATTTGGAATTGCTTTAGATGGTCACAAAACATTTTAAAATATATTCTTAATATATCTTTGTCTTTGGAGTTTGAGTCTGATTTTTGGAAATAGCTAAAAGCCCCTTAGAGCCAAGAGTGGTAAATAATGTTAGTGAACAAGTTGTATAATACCATTTTTGGTAAAAAAAGCAATTGTGGGGAAATTAATGAGACTTTTTTTCTATTATAGCTTATAAAATACTTCTGAAGGCAATTCCAAAAAGGAATTACATACATGGCTTAGGCAATAAGAGTATTTCTGAAATAATTTTAAAGATGCCTTTTCATAAAGTTATGTGGATGTGAGTCATATATGGTACAGCCATATAAGTTACTAAAATATTGAAATAATGTGATTCATATTAATAATTGCCTCTGCCCTAAATTCCCTTAAATAGAGTTTATTCAGTTGCCCAAATACCTTGGCCCCCTTGCCTGGTTAGCCCAGGGTAAAGCTAGGATTCTCCAACCTTGCTTTGGCACTTTGGCCAGTGTCAATTCTGATTGGTTGGTGCCAATGCCATACAGTTTACTAATTCCTTTGAAAATCACTACTGCCTGACCATTAGTTTGATGATGCTGGAAGTGCTTTTTTGGATGCTAACTACTTGGGTAGTTTATACAACATCAACAGCAGTATCTTTCTGAGACGACTAGAGCGGATTATTAGCAGTTCTTCTTTGAGATAATTGATTACCCTAAAAATTCTTTGTTTAATCAGGTTCTACATGCAACAGATTTAAGACTCCAGATATGTTTGCTATCAATAAACAAATACTTTCTCACTTTTTGCAGGACTGACAGGAAAGAAACCTGAGACTTCTAAAATAACACCTTATATTGAATTATTGGCATGATAATTCTGCCAATGAAAATTACATGGGATTCCTAGGTTGAAAAAAATAAGAATAAATTCTGAGATGTTCACAAGGCAAATAGGATAGGTCAATCAAATATAGAGATGTAGTAGGAAAAAAATCTTTGTAAATCAATTTAGGTATTTCTGGTTCATTTACTCA
The DNA here is from genome assembly GCA_004024805.1 of Geosciurus inauris. NCBI lineage: Eukaryota > Metazoa > Chordata > Mammalia > Rodentia > Sciuridae > Geosciurus > Geosciurus inauris. Next base: position 117,569 of record PVHX01003165.1, read on the forward strand.
CACAATTGTCAGTCCTTCCTCATTGTACTCTCTTCACTGATATTTTTATTAGTCACAAAATGGTGATTGTTTCACTTTTGTCATAAAGCCCTACCTTTTTGACGATTTTCTATTACAGTTTCATTTAGCATTAATTGTGATTGCCAGCTATTGGCCTCATGTGAACATGTGTTCAGATTGTGACAGTTGTTTACCTGCACTAACCCCAAAGATGCTGCATGATGAGCACTGTTATCAACAGGAATTTTTTGACTTTTTTCTTGATATGTTTCTTTATATGTATTTGGAAGTATATATCATGCAATTTGCAAGAAAGGGGAAAAAGGAAAATAGAATTAAAGAACTTTAAGATTGTTAGAGTATCCAAAACCTAACACAGAGCATGGGGCATCGAATGAGTCAATGGATGGTTAGTGGGTGGAGAACTATATAGGAACAGAAATCATATGTATGAGGAAGATTTATCCTTTACAAGTTTGGAAAGTGTGATCATAGGCCCTGTGGCAGCCATTTGAAGAGTGGAGTTTGGAGTAGTCAAGGGCTCCAGCCTTGCCCTGTTTACTTTTTAACTTAGAACAACTTTGTAGTAAACAATACTCAGGAGGTTTCTGTTCTCTTTTGTTACAAGTTTTCTCATTTTGAGAAAAACAGCCTCTTTTTAAAGTATAGAGTGAAACATGGTAGAGATGTCCAAGTCCAGACTAATACATTTTCCCCCAATGCTGTAGTTGACATGGCTGGGGTAGACTAAACAAATAAGCAAGGAAACAAACAAATGGAAACAGAAAGATGATTTTACATATATTGCCAAAAAGGCAGTAATGGATACCTTGTATGATTTGCGTTTTTTGTTACTCTGTGACAGGGACTAGGCAATAATGTAGTCTTAACACAACAGCATGTGGAAATTGTGAAAGGTTTTGGAATTACAATGGAATCACTGATGTTACACCCCCAAAAAGAAAAAAACAAAGCTGGGAGATTATGAAGGACAGGATCTCATGTACCTATGTCTGATAACAAGAGTTATCACAAAACACTCTGCCAGAACCACAAACTTGCACAAAGGCCACTACAACCTTACACAAAAAATACTCACACTGGGACATCTGCCCAGCAACTGCCTGCCCAACCTTGCATTCACACCACTCTTGTCACTGATTCTTGTAGCCAAGGATAATTGTTTCACAACAACTTTTGCAACCTTTGTGACTTTATTTTAAAATACTCTTGTCTTCCTTTTCCTCCCTAGGTACACCTGCAGATATTCTCTTTGCAAGTTCGATTCCTGAATAAATTCACTCTTTGGTGAATCACTCTCAATTTATAATTTCGTTTGGCAATGTCCTATACATTGTATAACTTCATTGATCTCTTCTCTAAAGATACAAATTTAGTGCTTATTCTAGCAGTTGATTATGCTTTCTTTACTTGGAAAAAAAATCCAAGTGGAATGAGATTAGTTATCTACATAACAATTTATCCTAATATCTTAGTATGGCTTAAAATGAAAGCATTCTTTTTTTATCCCTGTTTTTGTGGGTCATAGTTTGAAAGTAGCTCAGTTAAGCAATTCTGGCTCATAGTCTCTCATGAGGCCCAGTCAAGCTGTGTCTGTGGCTGCAGGCAGGTGAAGGCTTGGCTGGGCCTGGAGGATTTACTTCAAAGATGGCTCCCACACTGGGCTGGCAAGCTGCTGCTGGTTGTTGGCAGGTGGCCTCTGTCCTTCCCGACGTTGGCCTCTCCTCTGTGCTGCTTGAATATCCTCATGGTATGGCTGCTGGCTTTCTGCAGAGTGAGTGATCCCAATGATATGAGTTGGTTAGCCGCAGTATCTTTTGTAACAGCCTCAGAAATCACAAAACTGCTTCTTTAATATTCTATTGCTAGATAATTCAGCCTTAGTCACTGGGGCAGATTACCACATGAGGGTATGCATACCAGGAAGAGATTATAATTTGGACATCACCTTGGAGGTTGACTGCCATAAGTGCTAAAATTTTTAGTGTATATACTGTGTTTGAGGGCTGGACTACAGTTGTACTTTGCTTTCAGTTGTCTGTGTTCCCAAAAGATTTGGTTAATTTTTTATCTATTAAAATGATCTCATTTAGTTTTTACCACAAAACTGTGAGATAAATTATTGATCTCATTCTCAGGTGAAAAAAATGGAGACAGCATGATTGTTTTATAGTGGGTTATGCAACACATAAATGATCGAGTTAGGAGTTCAATTTTCTGCCACTCATTGGTTCCATTTAATGCAATGCAGTAAAAAACAGAGATGAGAGTATTACTGGCCTTTAACTAATAAAATATTATAGAAGATGGGGTAGAGTTCAAGGGCTTATGCTTATGTGAGTGTCTGAAATGATAATTAGAATCTGGTTTAGCTCAAGGAGAAGAGGAACATGTTTATCTAAACTTGGAATTTGAGCTTTTGATAAGATATGTTTATAGTAGAGTATAGAGGATTCACAAGTGACTACTGTTTTTTGAAACCCCAAAGCATTGGATATATATTGAAAATACCTTCACAATTATTTGGAAGACACATCATGCTGTCTACTCGCATTCAATCTATGAACACAAATGTTCCTCTATTTACAACAGGGTGTGTCCCAATAAACCCAATGCAATATGAAGACACTGTAAGTTGAAAATACATTTGAGACATCTACTGAATATCATAACTTATCAACACAGTACACTGCAGAGTACCAGTCGTTCACCCCCATGATGGCATAGCTGACTGGGAGTTGTGTTTTGCTGCTGCTGCAACCCAGCTTCTCCAAAGTGCACTGTACTGCTAGACGAGGAAAGAACGAAATTCAAAATTCAAAGCATGCCTTCTACTGAATGTGTATCACCTTTGCCAAAATTGTAGGTTGAACTATTGTAAGTTGGGAATCTTCTGTATGTCCAAAATTAATGTGTTCTTATTCAAGAATGTTCATGTTCATCTTCCAAAGCAATTATAATATCCCATGTGTTTTCTCTAATGTAACTTATTTTACTCATTTCCCAGCCAAACACTCTAACAAAAAGGGAGCTGAGTGTTGGTAATATTTAAAGAAATAACAACAGTGATCTTAAAAATGTATCAAGTACTAATATACTAAGAAATTATTTAAATTAATGCTACTTAGCTGTTTTTTAATAACATTTTATAGAAGACAATATACTTTCTCTGTTGTTTGAGCTGTGCTGAATTTTAAATTTCTACTATAATAAAAAAGATTTTTTGGCATAAATAATAGTTGGGGAAAATGTTCAAAGCATATTGAATGTGCTCTGTGCTAGGCACTCTGCTACTTAGTGTGTTTAATCTCGAATCTGCATAGTAACTCTATGAAGAAGATCCAAATTTCCCCCTTTTATTGATGAAGAAGCAGAACTGAGAGGTTTAGGACTTTGGGATCACACATCAAGTAAGTAATATAGTAGGTCAGCTTCATTCATGATTTCAACATGTGATTTCATTAATTATGTTATCCTTTTTAAATCCTGAACTACTGGGCCGTCGGAAAGAGAGAGGTAATTAAAAGCCTTATATGATGAGGAAATGGTTCATCTCCAGATAATCTACAAATGGCATGTTGATTTTATGTTTTAAAAAACAACAAAAAAGGGAAAATAGAAGAAACGACTAAATATATAAATAAAGTTCAGTCAAGTACAGTTAATGACAGAATATTCAGAACTTAATTTTCATCAAAATTAGAATCCTATTTATATTCATTTCTAACTTTCTAAGCTATGATTAGAAACCTGCTATTATAACATGGGAGTAAACACAGCAACTAGGTTTTGAGATACTGCTTGTAATTACAGGTAGAGATACGAATATTAGAAAAAACATCAGTAGGATTTATTACTGTTTCTTCATGCATGGGGAACTAAATACAGAATACTTAGAATTTGCCTTAAAGATCTATGAATTAATGTTATCATAGATTATTTATTATTCCTGTGTTCCTCATATTAATATGATGAAAAAATATTTAGGAGGAGGGAAGGAGAAGAAAGATAAATTCAAAACCACAAGATACATTTTATAAAATTTATTTCTTTGCCACCAACTCTACTCTTGTTGAAGTTCCTGCTAGTTGGTTTCCTATAATTTCAGATAGTAGAATATATGCAGATTGTGGAATATTCTAATATTTATTTTATAGGAATAAACTTAATGCTAATACCAGTTCATCGGTAGCACATATCCCCAGAATGTTTGAGATTCAACCATGGACATATACAAAACACCAGTATCAGACTGTATTAGCTAATAGTCTAGAGGACCCTTTCCCTCTTTAGAGAATAGTCATCTGATAGGTTAAATGGACTTCTAATATATAGAGTAATTGTCTTTTCAACTGCATTTCTGTTGCCCACAATTTGTGTGTCATTTTCCTTCACTTGGTCCATAATTGTATTTTACTCTAAAGTCTTGAAGTGTGATTATTTGTAGCACCAATTTGTGTACAATTGCTTTTCATTTAAATTCCCTAAATGAGATTATCATCCAGCAAATCACGAGAAGAAAATTGATACAGGGGTATGTATACTTCTTTTCTTATTAATTAATTTTATTTTTACACAAATGGAGAATAACTTTTCATTTCTCTGGGTGTACATGATGTAGAGTCACACCATTTGTGCAATCATACCTGGGTCAAATGGTGGTTCCATTCCAACTTTTCTAAGGAATCTCCACACTGCTTTCCAAAGTGGTTGCACCATGTTGCAATTCCACCAGCAGTGAGTCAGTATATGCTTTTCCCCACATCCTCACCAGCACTTATTGTTGCTTGAATTCTTGATAATTGCCATTCTTGCTAGAGTGAGATGAAATCTTAGAATGGTTTGATTTGCATTTCTCTAATTGCTAGAGATATTGAACATTTTTTCATACATTTGTTGATCAAATTGTATATCTTCTTCTGTAAAGTGTCTGCTCATTTCTGTAGCCCATTTATTGATTGGGTTATTTGTGTTTTTTTTTTCCTTTGATGTTAAGTTCTTTGAGCTCTTTCTATATCCTGGAAATTAGTGCTGTATCTTATGTGCATGTGCTAAAAATTTGTCCCATTCTGTAGGCTCTCTCTTCATCTCATTGTTTCCTTTGTTGGGAAGCTTTTTAGTTTGAATCCATCTCATTTATTGATTCTTGATTTTACTTCTTGTGCTATAGGAGTCTTGTTAAGGATGTCAGGTCCTAATCCGACATGATGAAGATTTGGGCCTGCTTTTTATTCTATTAGTTGTAGAGTCTCTGGACTAATTCCTAGATCCTTGATCCACTTTGAGTTGAGTTTTTTTTTTTTAATATTTATTTTTTAGTTGTAGGTGGACAGAATATCTTTATTATATTTTTATGTGGTGCTGAGGATCGAACCCAGTGCCTCTCGTGTGCTAAGCCAGCACACTACCACTGCGTCATAACCCCGGCCCCTGAGTTGAGTTTTGCACAGGGTGAGAGATAGAGGTTTAATTTCATTTTACTGCATATGTATTTCCAGCTTTCCCAGCACCATTTGTTGAAGAGGCTATATTTGCTCCAATGTCTAGTATGAGATAACTGTATACATGTGGGCTTGTCTCCCTGTCTTCAATTCTGTACCATTGGTCTACATGTATGTTTTCATGCCAGTACCATGCCATTTTTGTTACTATAGCTCTGTAGTACAGTTTAAGTTCTGATATTGAGATGCCTCCTGCTTCTCTCTTCTTGCTAAGGATTGCTTTGGCTATTCTAGGTAGGTCTTTTATTTTCCAAATGAATTTCATGATTGCTTTTTCTATTTCTATGAGGAATTTCATTGGGATTTTGATTGGAATTGCATTAAATCTGTATAATGCTTTTGGGAGTATGTTCATTTTGACAATATTTATTTTGCCTATTCAAGAACAAGGGGGATCTTTCCATTTTCTAAGGTATTTTTTAATATTATTATTTAATGTTCTATAGTCTTCATTGTAGAGGTTTTTTTTTTATCTCTTTTGTTAGGTGGTTTCCAAGTATTTTATTTTATTTTGAGGTTATTGTGAATGGGGTAGTTTTTCTTATTTCTCTTTCAGAAGATTATTTATTTCTCTTTTCAGAAGATGTGCAGAAATGCATTGGATTTGTGAGTATTGATTTTATACCCTGCTACTTGGCTGAATTTATTTATTGGTTCTAGAAGTTTTCTGTTGGAAGTTATTTGGATCCTCTAGATGTAGAATCATATTGTCTGCAAATAGTGATAGTTTGAGTTCTTTTTTTTTTTTATTTGTATCCCTTTAATTTTTTTCATCTAATTGCTCTGGCTAGAGTTTCAAGGACTGTGCTGAATAGAAGTGGTGAAAGAGGCATCCTTGTCTTGTTCCAGTTTTTAGGGAGAATGTTTTCAATCTTTCTCCATTTTGAAAGATATTGGCATTGGGCTTAGCATATGTAGCTTTTACAATGTTGAGATAAGTTCCTATTATCCCTAGTTTTTCTAGTGTTTTGAACATGAAGGAGTTCTGCATTTTGTTGAATACTCTTTCTGCATCTATTGAAATGATCATGTGATTCTTATCTTTAATTCTATTGATGTGATGAATTACATTTATTGATTTCTATATGTTGAACCAGCCTTACACTCCTGGGATGAACCCAATTTGATCATGGTGCTCTCTCTTTTTAATATGTTTTTGTATTCAATTTGCCAGAATTTTATTGAGAATTTTTACATCTATATTATTAGAGATATTGGTCTGAAGTTTTCTTTCCTTGATGTGTCTTTGTCTGGTTTTCATATTAGGATGATATTGGCCTCATAGAATGAATTTGGAATGGTTCTTTTTTTTTCTAGTTCATGGAATAATTTGAGAAGTATTGGTATTAGTTCATCTTTGAAGGTCTTGCAGAACTTGGCTGTGAATCCCATCTGGTCCTGGGCTTTTCTTCATTGGTAGACTTTGATGGCACCTTTTATTTCATCACTTCAAATTGCCCTGTTTAAATTTTGTATATCCTCCTGGTTCAGTTTGGGTAGATCATGACTCTAGAAATTTTGATGTTTTCAATATTTTCTATTTTACTGAAAATAGTTTTTAGCTATCTTCTATATTTCAATACTGTCATGATATTTCCTTTTTAATCATGAATTTTAGTAATTTGAGTTTTCTCTCTCCTTTTCATTAGCATTACTAAGGGTTTATCAGTTTTATTTATTTTTTCAAAAAACCAACTTTTCGTTTTGTCAATTTTTTAATTATTTCTTTTGTTTCAATGTCATTGATTTCAGCTCTCATTTTGATTATTTCCTGCATTCTGCTACTTCTGGTGTCAATTTGTTCTTCTTTTTCTAGGGCTTTGAGATGCAGTGTTAGGTCATTTATTTGTTAACTCCTTATTCTGTTAAGGAATGAACTTGACACAATAAACTATCCTCTTAGCACTGCCTTCATAGTGTCCTAGAGATTTTGATATGTTGTATCAGTGTTCTCATTTACTTCTAAATTTTTTTTAATCTTCACTTTTATGTCCTCTGCTATCCATTGTTCATTCAATGGCATGTTATTTAATCTTCAGGTGTTGGAGTAGCTTCTATTATTTATTTTATCATTGATTTCTAACTTTATTTCTTTATGATCTGATAGAATGCAGGGTAGTATCTCTATTTTTTTTTTGTATCTGCTGAGACTTGCTTTGTGGCATAACACATGGTCTATTTTAGAGAAGGATCTATGTGCTGCTGAGAAGAAAGTGTATTTGCTCGTTGATGGATGAAATATTCTACATATATCTGCTAAGTCTAAATTATTGATTGTATTATTGAGTTCTATAGTTTCTTTGTTAAGTTTTTGTATGGAAGATCTATCTAGTGGTGAAAAGGGTGTGTTAAAGTCACCCAGTATTATTGTGTTGCAATCTATTTGATTCTTGAAATAGAGATGAGTTTGTTTGATATATGTAGCTGCTCCATTGTTTGGGGCATATGTATTTACAATTGTTATGTCTTGCTGATTTATGGTTCCTTTAAGTATTATGAAATGTCCTCCTTTATCCCTTATGATTAACTTTGTTTCTAAGTCTACTTTATCTGATATAAGGATGGAAACCCCAACTTGTTTATATAATCCATGTTAGTGGTATGTTTTTTCCCAACTTTTCACCTTCAGTTTGTGGATGTCTTTTCCTATGAGATTAGTCTCTTGTAGGAGCATGTTGTTGGGGCTTTTTTAAATCCAATTGGCTAGTGTATATCTTTTGGTCGATGATTAGGCCATAACATTCAGAGTTATTACTGAGACATGGTTTATATTCTCATTTTGGTTTAGTCGTGGTTTTTGACTTTACTTTTCCTTTGATTTGCTTTTCCTTCAGTGTAGTTGCTCCCTTTGCTGTTTTCCATTGTTGTTTTTCATTACTCCTCATGGACTATTTTGCTGAGGATGTTCTGTAATGCATCCTAGTTGTGAATTCTTTTAACTTTTGTTTGCCATGGAAGGTTTTTATTTTATTATAAAATCTAAAGCTTAATTTTGCTGGATGTAAGATTCTTGGTTGGCATACATTTTCTTTCAGAGCTTGGTATATGTTGTTCCAGGCTCTCCTGGCTTTGAGGGTCTGTGTTGGAAAATCTGCTGAGATCTGACTTGGTCTCCCCCTATATGAAATCTGATTCCTTTCTCTTGTAGCCCTTAAAATTCTATCTTTATTCTGTATTCTAGGCTTTTTTATTATAATTATTCTTTGTGTAGATCTGTTGTGATTTTGTATATTTTTTGTCCTATAAGCCTCTTGTATTTGGTTTCCCAAATCATTCTTCAGGTTTGGGAAATTTTATGATATTTCATTGAATAGATTATTCATTCCTTTAGTTTGCATCTCTAAGCCTTCCTCTATCCCAATAATTCTTAGATTTGGTCTTCTGATGTTATCCCATAATTATTGGATGTTCTGCTCTGATTTCTTACCTTCTTTACTATCTGGTCAACTTTATTTTCAAAATTATATATTTTATCTTCATTGTCTGAGGTTCTGTCTTCCAAGTGATATAGTCTGTTGGTGATGCTTTCTATTAAGCTTTAATTTGGTTCATTGTTTTCTTCATTTCAAAGATTTCTGTTTGTTTTTTTTCAGAGTCTCTATCTCTTTATTGAAGTAATCTTTTGCTTCCTATACTTGTTCACATAGCTGTTTATCAAAGTGATCTTTTATTTCTTATTTACTTTCTTATATCATACTTTAGATTGCAAAATATTTTAATCATGTATATCCTGAACTCCTTTTCTGGCATTTTTTCTACTGTGTTGGCCATGGGTTCTAATAGTGTAGTATGTTGGCTTGTTTGTGTTATCTTTTTCTCTTGTTTTTTTTTCATGTTATTCATGTGTCTTCCCTTCTAGCAGTGTGGATCTGAGGTATTTCAGTTTCTACCTTATAGACTTATAGGGTTCCTGAAAGTTTCCAATACCTCTCCTTTAGGGGGGAGATCAATATCACATGGAGAGGTCTGTGGTGATGGCTGCAGTGACCCAAGATGGAGGTGGGATGGGGGAGCAACGCACTGGAAAATGGGGAGCCCCAGTGTGGTCCTCCACTCTATGCATGGGTGGTCCTGGGCCTGGGCTCTCACACAGGTAGGCAGGAATGGTCCTGGACCTGACCTGGGCCTGGACTCTCACGTGGGTGATGGGTGGTCCTGGATCTGGGCCTGGGCTTAGGTGTGGGTCTTTTATGTATACTTTTTATACTTCTAAAAAATACTTCCTGATGAGACTAAAAATAGCTGCTGAATGAAGTAAAAAAAACCACACAGAATTGTCCAGACAACATTAAGCCTCTTCACAACTCTTGTTGATGTTTTCATTTTAGTGTATTAGAAAATAATAGATTAATTTATGAAGGATATTTCTAAAAAGAAAATTTCTAGGGTAAAAACAGCAATTTTTTTTGGCACTTTTGCCTTTTACATTACAAAGCAAACAAAAAGTATGTGGGACAAAAATAATTTCAGAAAAATTATTATTAAAAGAAGACACTAAACAGCAGAGAGTTGTTGCATTGGTAATTTTTGTTCAATATTCTATAAAGGACAAATGGGACTGGGGTTGTGGCTTAGTGGTGGAGCATTTGCCTAGCATGTGTGAGGCAATGGGTTCTATCCTCAGCACCACATAAAAACAAATAAATAAAACAAAGGTATTGTGTCTATCTACAACTAATTGGGTTTTTTAAAAGATACTTTTAATGAAAAAAAGTAGAAAAACACAAATGTTAAAAAATGATTTATGTGAAGTTTAAGATTTGATACCTATATGAATTCCTGCATGTTATTAAATTAAGCCACTGGTTCATTTTTAAAAATGCATTTTCTAGGTGGTTCAACAGATGTTTAGTAGTCAGTTTTAAATGGAAATGCATATTAAAATAGTTCAGATAATTAACATGCAATACAATTTGTCCAAAGATGATAAAGTTTGAGTGGAATAGCAATCTTAGTGTGTTTCTTTGAAAAGAGGATTTTCACAGTGTATAAGGCACACAGGAAGTTAGGAGGAAAGACTTATTATTTGCAAAGCATTTTTCAAAGTGCTTTTTCATGATTTCTTAATTTAATATAACAGATGATACCATGTGGTAGACATTATAACAATCCCCATTTTAGAGGTAATTAGAATGAGTTCCCTGGAAAGATTTTTCAGTCAAACTCTTACTATGTGAGGGTATGATCAAATTCTAGATGTTGCTTCCTGAAAATGCCCCTATACTTTTGTTTATTCTCATTATTTCTCTCCTTGAAATGTATTTAACTGGTTGGATCTTCACAATCTTTTTTTTTTTTTTTTTTTCATCCTTTAAAACTTCCTGTTCTCACTGGGGCCTGATTCTCCTTCTGGAGTGCTACCAGGGAGAGCACTTGCACCCTAGACTGAATTGATCCATCAACCACAGCTTTCATAGCTCTCTGGGCTGTTGACTGCTTATCTACTCACCTTTGGTCTTAGCTAGGGTTTTCTACAATGTGCAAAGATGTGATTTCAGGGCAGAAGGAGTGACTGAAAAGGGAAGTGGGGCAGAGAAGAAAGAAAAGAAAATAGAAGGTTATTTTTCTGAGCTGGTCATGCCTTTACATGATTGCCACGTGGAAAATTATCCAGAGAGGCCAGATGAAAACACTGTACCTTGGAAAAGGCAGTTGGGAAGGAGGGTCAATAATTTATTCCTGTCTCCTCTCTTTTGTTGTTTGAAATTAGATTCTTTGGGTGTTTTCTCTCTCAGCACTACTGGATTATCCTCTGCCTCACCCCTCAAAGTGGTAGAAGAAAGCATCATCTAACATTTTGAACTTTTCTGTTCAATATGGATTTTTTTTCCATTAACTTAAATTTGGTTTATGTAATTTGGATTTTTTAAAAAAATATTTCTTTAAAATTATTTATATCAATTACTGGTTATTTGCTGTCCTTAAAATTTTAAACCTGAAGTAGTACCTCATTTGCATTACCTTAGTTCCAATCCTCCTACGCCTGCCTATATTCCCACAGGTTTGGTTTGCTCAACACATTAGTTTAAAATAGACAATTTGCGTACCACCAGATGCAGAGCCTCAAATATCACCAGACTCCAGAGAAAGCCAGAGTCACTCCAAAGCATTTTTCATTATTCACTCATTTATTTATTCAATAAATGTGCATTAAGATTCTATGTACTAATAAGTGTTTTAGCATATAGCTGCAAATATGATAGGATAAAATTGTTATACAAAAATGTAATTTCAATTGTAATGTCCTTTAATCATGTTTTCTAAAAATTTGTATTGGTTTATAACTACTCCATTTGCCTTATGTAATTAGAATATATGTCTGTCTATCATCTAAAATATCTGCTATACTTGAAGGAAATCTAATGCACCATTTGGGAACAAAGTCTGTATAAATGTCATACTTCTAAACTTTACTCAAACATATTCCATTTAAAATTTTTATTTTTGGTTCATAGCAACCCCATATTTCAGTATAGTTAAGCTCTTTTGTGTTATTTTTCCAAATTTTTCCTTATACATGATATATGAATTTTTGAAAATTTATAAATATATTTTTGTATCTTTGTCTATTTCTGATGCTTTCTATGATAAAACACTTTAGACTGGCTAGTTTATACAGTGTACCTTTACTGCTGATCAATATGGAGGCTGGAAAGTATAATCAGTGCCCAGCAGTTTCCATGTGTGAGGAGGACCTAGTCTCTGATCAAGAAGGGGTCCTGAACACTGTCCTCACATGGTGAGGGGACGAAGAGAGATGAACACTGAGAGAAGCTTCTTTTATAAGGGCTTTAGTCCTATTCATGAGGATGGAAACTTCATGACCTAAGTACCTCCTAAGGGCCCACTTCTAGATACTCACACAATGAAAATTCTGTTTTAAATTATGGATTTGTGGGAATACATTCAGACTGTCACACAGTTTGGATATTTCTATTATTCTTTTCCCTGTGTATTTTACATGAGAGAGAACAAACTTTTCAAGAGCTGTAGCACAACAAACATACAGGGAATATATATATATACACACACACACACACACATATATAAATATATGTATATATGTACTATTATATATAAATATATGTATATATGTATATATGTATATATGTACTATTCAATATATTTCAAAGAGAGATGATACAGTAGCATAGAGCCCAGAGAATCCTAATTGTCCTTGAATTTCCCCCAATAAATTAAGTTGAAACACTGTAAGATCTCACTCCAAACTGTAGTAAGTACTCTGATATAATTCTAAGGGGAAAAAATGATTAGATGCAAAAGTGGATTCATTACTGTCACATATAATTGTTTAACACTAAACCACAATTGCTTTTGAGTTGGTATTGAAGATGTGGTAAACTAATAAATATATGCAGATTTGAACAAGTAGAACATATGTTAAGAAACTCAGTAAAATAAGCAAGATGTCATTGGGAATTTTCTTCAGTGGGTGGAAAAAAGCTGAAAAAAGAATCACTAGATTTTTATAATAAAGAAGGTATGAACAAGATATTGTGATGAAATAAAAACACCTGCAACAGTAAGCTGGTTCCCTTTATGCTAGTTGAGGCCTCTGGCTCATATATTTCTGAAGATCAGTGAATAAACCTGCAAAGTTTCAGAAATTGATTATGTAGTAAGACCCAGAAAACAACTTTTTCTATATAATCTATTTTCAAGACAACAAATCAAAAGTTCAGTCACTGGAATGAATGGCAACAAAAGAATCCATCTCAAATTGGCCTACTAATTTGGCCTTATGAAGGAGTAAAAAATTAAAATAAGAGATTGAGTGTAAATCTTTAGAACATGACAAATTAAATCAGAAAATAGATTATGACCTGTTAGAGAAAAATGTAGCAGTAACAGTATTTGCTCTTACAGACAGCATGGCACAAGGAAATTGAGAATAAAAATGTGCAAGGAATGTTGTTGACAACTTATATCTCTTGGCTGTGTTTCGTGTTTCCTAATTTTCTTTTGATGAGTTATTTTGTATTATAAATTACTATTTATTCCAACAAAACAATGCATGGTTTTTACTGGTATATTTTCTTGTGTGATTAAAATTCTTTGTACATTGGTGATAATCAACTCTGATTAATCAGAATAAATTAGTGAAATTAAATTTGTTCACATATATCATCCTCTGTTTTCATATTCATATTTACAGGAATCAGGACACAAACTATGCTTTTAAATAAGGTTCAATTAGCTTGTTTTTTTAAAAATAGGACCCTAGTCAAATTATTAGAGGAAGCTTTATAATTTTTCTGTAGAAATGTATTGTTTTTATGTCGTATTTTTGATATTTTATTGAAGACTGTACCATTTGGTAAAGTCCCATATTTCTTGAAAATTTTGATTTTTTTAATTCATTAATGTCTACTGTATTATAAAACAGAGGCATAGATGATACTTATAATGTGGTAAATAATGAATACAAGCATATATTACTTTGTTAGCAATAAATTTGTACCAGTTACAAGCATCATTTAGGAAAATATTTGGAATGAATTATGTTGTGACTGAATATTCCATGATTGTCATAACTTTTTGTGATTTAAAATTAATTAACTAAAATCAAAATTAATTTAATTAATTAATTTAATTAAGTATGATTATTCTTTTACTCTCTCACTCTAATAACAATTTAAGGAGAACAGTTTTTCTTTTATTGCTGTGATTTATTTCAAACTTCTCCATATTATCAGTTACAGTAAAACGCTTTAAAGATAGCACTGACAAAGTTATACCTCGGATGTACATGCTATAATACTGCTCACCAAGAAGATTAGTGTCATCTTGTATATGAAATGCCATCCTTGCTTCTCAGCATCGGTGCAATAATGGGCAGGATTCTGAAAAACTCTTTTAGACAGAAGAAAATACTTCACAATTATTTCCATTTAAATCCCAGTTGTCTTACCCCAGCTTCAAAAGACTCCTTTTAAAAAGATCAATTTTTGAGAAACCATTAACACTAAACCATTAAGCAATTTATAGAAGAAGAAATTAATGGGCTATCCCATGAGAGTAATCTTAGAAGGAGATATATGGTTGTTCAAAAGTAATAACATGAGAAATAATATCTTGGACATTATTTTGGAATTTTTTTCTCGTTTCAGTGCTCAAAAAGTGGAGGAAAAATCACACACTAAAGATATAAGATCATGCCATTCTGCTTGAATTGGGATTGGAAGTGAAAACCTGTATCACATAGTTCACTGAAGCAGCACATGTTGAAATTTAGAATGACCAGTACAGTTAAAGGACCTGCTGCCTCTAAGAAACAGTATATTGCATTAAATATTATGGGAATCAGGAAAAAACCTGCCATACCTCCAGTTTCATGTACGTGGATTATTCCCACTGTCTTAGGTAGACTAAAACATGACTTTTGATATAGAGACTCACAATGACTGTTACAAAACCTACCCCCACTTATCCTATTGGCCAGTTCCAGTTTCATGTCTCAGCATAAACATCAGTTTAAATATGCTTAAAATTAACATTATTAACACTATGGACATCATGCTTTTTTATCATTGTCACCTGTGCCCAAGTAGATTTTCACTCAGATCTTGAAAACTTTTCTAGTGAACTTCAATGTTCATTATTTTGCAAAACAAGCAAATAAATTAGCACACTGGGTTAATCCTTCAAAGGTTATCTCAGATCTAGATGTCATCAGCTTTGTCTAATACTTCTTAGAATACTACCAATTGCTATAGCTTCCTAATTGTTCTTCCTGACATTAGTTTCTAACTTTCTCAAATCATCTTACATACATTTATAGGATCCCTTCACAAATATAATTTGTAAAACACCTAATGTGACAAACTGAGCCCCCAGTACACTATTTATCATGTTATTCCTAATTGCTGTGTAATTCAGTCATTTCTCTTGGAATCCACTCTCCTCATTGGGCCATTCAAGAGTGTGTATCATCTAATCAGATTGTCCTTTTTACTGTACAGCTTGGACACATATTTGCTCATATCAAATTCTATTCTTGTTTTTAAAAGCCAGTAAGGATATTACCTTTCTGGTGAAATTTACTCCACTAATTCTAGCTTATATGGTCTTCTGTTTTTCTTAATTTTCTTAAAACTTACCCCTTCTTCCTTCTTCCCCTTCCTTTTCTTTCTTGCATTTTTCCTGAGGATTTCTTTCTTCCAACATCCCCATGAAACTGAATTTTGTTTATATTGTTTTCAGTGGGAGAGTAATCTCACTCTTTCCATCTATCTTCTATGTTATATTAGTTTAGTATTTGGCATATACTAAATAAATACATTCAATTCTCAAAATATCTCCATCAGTGTTATTCAAAGTGTAGAAAATTAAAGCTTAGAATTATTAAATAATTTCCTCAGTCATAACTTAAGAGGCAGATTAAAATTCAAACTTCGGCTTTAAAAGTAAAAATTTCCACTATGTTGTATTGAAGTATTTCACCTTGTATAATTATATATGCACTTAATAAAATGCACAGTTGACAGTACCAAAAATGTGAATGCAATAAATGTGTGTTTGAATGTTTTAAGATGCTAAGTCTAATGCTCCCAAATGGATGATAAGCAACTTGAAGTTCAGCTTCATGACCTATACTAAAGCATCTATGTCTAATGGTATTATAATTGTAAATACTGTAATTGCTAGCACTTCTTGAACTTTTACTCAATTAAATATACATCTATTTTTAAAAACTTAATAATCAGAAAGCTATCCTTATACAGTAGCTTGTTTTTTTTCAAATTATAGATGAAGTAACAAAATAAAATAGTAAAATAAGCTTCCAACAGGAACAGAGTAAGTGCCAGAGCAAATGATCAGACACAGCTGCATCCATTTCTTATTCTTCTCACTTCACTATGCACCTCCACAAGAAATATATGGTTATTAAATTCATATACCCTTATGAGCCATCCTGGGATTGGAAAGAACTGAATGTCAAAAGTTATGTGTAAATAAATTTGGACACTTGCTTTTCCATGAGCCAGCTGATTCTAGTGCTGAGACTATACTCTTGGCTCCTTATGGTGGATTCCACTTGGTGTTTGAAGTTCTCCTATTCAAAGTCTGTTTGTCTGAGTGACCATTTAGACCTTTCTCCTTTGGCTTCTGGGAAGAAGCTGAAGTCATTAGCGTTCTGTACAGCTTTGATTCCAGCGTGAGTTGAAAGTCACAGGAAATATAAGCATCCAGAATCAGGGTGAGAACATTTTGGGAAAATGGGATAAGTGGATGAAATTAGTGCCTATTTATGTACTTAATGCATCTATATCATATTTATTAGAGTTGAATTGTAAACACAAGCTGCATTTGTGAATTTTTACTGTCCTAAGTTATTACCACTTATTATACTGTTAAAAAGGATATAATCTTCAGTTGGCCTTTGTTTTAAAAGTGTAAGCAATAGATTGGAATGCTGAGAGGAAATATAAAATATTTCAAATTGCTTGGAATATATGGAGCTTCACATAACTACTACTTAAAAACATCACAAAGCCTCTAGTATGAAATGAAATGTGCTACTCTACTGGATGAGGGACATTGTTTGCAATGAATGAGGTCAAGTAGTTAACCAAAAATAGAGATTTTCCAAATGCCAAAAACAACAACAACAAAAAACCCACCACCACCAATAACACTTAAGATAACAAGAGAATACTTATAAAGTGTAAGATAATATCCTTAGCAAAATAACTTGTTGAAATTATTGGTAAATTAGATGTCAGCAGGTAATTTGTTTTTCAGGATATTCTATCCTTGCTTCCGTCATGATGAAAAGTGTACTTTTTCTTTTTATGCTATCACAGAACACTGTTATTTAACATTAACAAGATCACAACCATTATAGCATCACTTCTGCATTTCTATTTCTAGTTCAGCGAGTAATGAAAGTAAATAATATTGTGTTCAGTTGAATGTTAAAATTCAAAAGAAGTATAAGACATGCAAAATACTAGCACATCCAATATTTATGAGCAAAAGCATTTGGCTGGTCTACATGACATTAGCATTTTTCAATGATCATAGAATCTCAAGCCAAAAGAAACAAACAAAAACTGTTTAATGCAAATCAAAGGGTTTCATTCAGTCAAATCTAATAAACTTAATATTGGCAGGCAGGGTTGGGACCTTGTGGAGGATACAGGAGGACAGAGTAGATCGAGAAATATGCACATAACTGGGAAGAATTTTATTTGAAATATCCTGGCATAGAACCAGTTTATTTCAATTCTAACTCTACAGTTAATGTTCTACCATTTATTACACAAGTGTACATGGTAAATAGTATGCCAGAGCTTGTTTTCAGATAATTGTTGCCAGTGAAAGCTACAAAAGAGGCACACAGTGAAAACCTGTTCTAATATTTTGACTTTATATTGTGGTCAATTTCAATGCAAATGTTGTCCAGGGGTCTTTGGTAGCATAAGGATGACATAATTTATTAAGCTCTTTTGTGTGTCAGGAACATACAAATGCTTCAGGATTCTATTTATGCAGAAGCTTCACCTTTCCATTTCAGAAAATAGTGGTGAAATAAAATATAAGGATATATCTGTTCAATTGGGGCATTGGGTGCAGAGTTGCTTATTTTGTCAAATACAATTGAATGCCTGTTTTGTTGTTGTTGTTGTTAAGCTGAAGTTGTTCTCTCAGGGTTGTATATAGATAACAAAAGAATTAGTTAATAAATACAATATATAAAATAGGAGTTAGTATAAACAAATACATGATGTGAATGATAAAGCTTTGTAAAACAGTATGTGGAAGTATCTGGTTATTAATGCCAAAATTTAATGATGAAATGAGTCCATTATTCTTTAGGACCTTTATGAATTTTATTTTTTATAAAGAGAAGAACTAAGGTTCAAGGGGGAAAAGCACTTTGCTGAGGATCATGCCACTGATTTGTCTAGTCATATTTTAAACCCAGCCCCCTTTGTAGCAAACCCCATGCTCAATTCATTTGACTATGATTTTTCTGCACAAAATTATTTCTCACTCATTGGGTGAATCTTGTGGTGTTTATTTCCTCCTCTGGAATTTCTTAGATATTCTACGGTTTTCTTCCTTTTGTTTCTTTAACTCAGCTTGTTATTGCTGAATCCCAGTCTATCCACACACAGGTTTGATCCTGAATGCTGGATGAAATCTGTGTGGATAACTTGGGATAAATACTCTCTGATTACAAATGCTTATATTTCAGTCATTGAGATTCTAGACTTTTGGGTTTAGTTATAGACACTATGGTTGTTGTTCTTTCTTTTTCTTGTGTTTTTACTCAAATCACTGCACATAAAGAGAAGTGATATCTACTCTAAGCCTCGGTATGCTTCTTCTGGGCTGAGTGAGTGCTGTTTGGAGAGGTTTGATAGTAAGAAAAAGATTGCAATGGGGCATAGTGGTGCACACCTGTAACCTCAGTGACTTGGGAGACTGAGTCAGGAAGCTCACAGGTTCAAGGATAGTACAGCAACTTAGAGGGACCATCTTAAAATTTATAAAAAAGGACTGGGGATGTGATTCAGTGATAGAACTCTTAGTGAGTTCAATCCCTAGTACTGTCACCCCCCAAGATTGCAGGTCACGTTTCTCCATTCTCTCTCTCTCTTCCCTCTCCCCACCTTATACTTCTCTTGCAGTGTCCTTATTTTATTGTGTAGAGAAGAAGTGCAGCAAAAGCTGCTTAGGTATATGCATGCTCCTCATCTGAATGACCAGTAGTGGTTCGTCAAGGGACTTTCCTCAGCAAGTATTTGCCATTATTTTGTATTTAAGAAGGGTTTATTTTTCCATTCTACTATGCTGTGAAAGCAGTTTGTCAACTGAGTTCAAAAAAATCTTTTATCTTCCCACTGAAGAAACTTCAGAGCCCTGCCCTGGGAAGAGTAAGGATTGGCATGCATAGGAAACTGTGTCTCCTATACACAGGGCCTATGGAATACGTCTAAAGGGTTACCTCCAATTAAAGACCTAGCATTATCTATTCATAATAATCATCCTTTGCTGTTGTTTGGCCCAATTCTACATGTGGATATTGAAAATAACCAAAATCCCTCTACTCAATCTTATCTTTCTGATTGTCCCTGAGTCTGACCAAAGGACAGAAGAAGATTAAAATGGAGAAACAGTTAGTTTTGTTTGACAAGTACTGTTCTGAGTCCAAGGAATTATGTTGGATCCTTTCAGTTATTTTAGAAATAACCATTGATAGGAAGGCTTAAATTAATTTTGACTGCTCTGTGATAAACCATGCTTCCCAAACCCATTTCTTGATTATAACTTCCAGGAAGTTGAAAAAAGACAAATATAATAAAATATAATTAGTATAATTGGCAAAGTTAGAGAGACAACACTTCAATTGAAATTCAGATGAGATCACATGTAAATGTATTAGCTTAAAATCCTTTTATAAATAAGTAATTTATTCTTTAAAAAATTGAATTAAATCAGTAAGAGGCCTGGCTAAGCCTTGAGGTCCAAACAATGATGTAGGTAGAGTGTAGAATACTGTTTCTCACAGAATTACCTATCAATATGAAATCGATTAAAATCGTCTCATGATGACTAAGCATAGAATGCACCTAGGTTGTATAGTTTCATGACATATTCACTTGCATTTTCTCACTTTCAGGAATCTCTGATAGCTAGGTTCAGTAACCTTTTTGACCTAAGAAATTTAAAGCTAGAAAAAAAATTTTTTTCAACAAAATATCTCAGTCTCAACACTGAGTGATTGGAGCATATCTACATTATTGTAGTTAAAATTTCAGATAAACATTTCTCTAGATGAAATGAAAAAACACTTTAGAATATTTTATATTGCTGAAAAATCCTTTATCTACCCCAAATTCAAAGGCCAATATCTTGCATACTTTCTCAAAATGCAGTGCTACTATCTTTTTGAACAATTAAAAGATTCAATCATGATCAATTAACTTCTGCAATTAACTTCTGCATTATTGTTTGCTGAGGCTCTATGAATATATTTGAAAATCATAAAAAAGGATTATAATACTATGTAAAAAGAAATATAAAAACAGCATAAGAGTTTTTCCCTAGTTTATTAATGTTTAGTCTGTTATGTATATACTTTTAGTTAATGTATATAATCTTGACAGGAGTTAAGTATAACATTTAACTTTAGTCTATACATAGTTTGTATATTCTTAAAATAAATTTGAACATCATGATTTGCTGAAAGGCAAAGAGCTTCCCTGTTATATTGGGAGTTTTGTTTTAAAATAATAAAGAAGCAAATGCATTGTCAAAAACTCTTCCATCTCTCCACATTTCCCTCTTTTGGCTTTTTCTTATGGTGTCATTTTAACTCTAGGAAAGTTCAGATAAAAGTTGTTGGAAGCTTGAAACCCTTAAATTGAAATAAGATAGTCCAGAACTTTCTTTTTTGCATTTCCTTTCAAAAACTAAAGACTATGAAAACATGATAGTGATGGTAGTGGTTGTGGTCTCAACTGGGTATTTCTTTCAGATCAACTTTAAATAAAATGCTCTTTTTAGTTATACATGAGAGTAGAATCTATGTTGATATCTTTATACAGGCATTGAATATTTCTTATACTAATTAGGATTCTAGTCCTGTGGATGTACAAGATGTTGAGAATCACTATGGTATATTTATATATGTACATAGGAAAGTTTTATCAGATTCATTCCTATCCCTTTTCCTCACTTCATTCCCCTTTGTGTAATCTACTGAACTTCTACTCTTCCTCGATGGCTCCTTGTTGTGGATTAGCATCCACATATTAGAACATTTGATCTTTGTTTCTGGGGAATTGGCTTATTTCACTTAGCAAGATAGTCTCCAGATCCATCCATTTACTGAGGAACGTCATAAAGTCATTCTTCTTTATTCCATTGTGTATATATACAATTTCTTTATCCATTCATATATTGATGGGCATCTAGCTTGGTTCCATATCTTAGCTATTGTGAGTTGTGCTGCTGTATACATTGATATGGCTGCTTCATTGAAGCATGCTGATTTTAACTCCTTTGGATAGATAGATACCAAGGAGTAGGATAACTGGGTCAAATGGTGGTTTTATCCCTAGATATTTGAGGAATCACCACACTGCTTTCCAGAGTGGTTACATTAATTTGCAGTTTCACCAACAATGTATGAATGTACCCTTTCCCCACATCCTTGCCAATGTTTATTCTTACTTATATTCTTGATTGTTGCCATTTGGATTGGAGTGAGATGAAATCTCAGTGTAGTTTTAATTTGCATTTCTTTCATTGCTAGATGTTGAATATTTTTTCCGTATATATGTTGACCATTTGTATTTCTTTTGAGAGGGGTCTATTCAGTTCTTTTGAGAAGGGTCTCCTTTTCCCATTTATTGATTGGGTTATTTGTTTTTATGGTGTTGTAGTTTTTGAGTTCTTTGTATATCCTGGAAATTAATGTCATATTTGAGGTATGGGTGGCAAAGATTTTGTCCAATTTTCTAGTCTCTTTACGCTCTTGATTTTTTCCTTTGCTGTGATGAAGCTTTTTAGTTTGATACCATCCCATTTTTGATTTTTGACTTTACTTCTTGTGGTTGAGGAGTCTTAAGGAAGTCAGTTTCTAAGCCAACATATTGAAGTGTTGGGCCTACATTTTCTTCTACTGTGTGCGAGGTTTCTGGTCTTATACATAGGTCCATGATCCAGTTTTAGTTGAGTTTTGTGCAGAAACATTAAAGACCTTTCCATCTTCTAAGGTCTTTAATTTCTATTGTGAGAAACAGTGGTTAAATTTCATCCTGCTACATATGGATTTCCAGTTTTCCCAGCACCATTTGTTGAAGAGATTATCTTTTCTCAATGTATGTTTTTGGCACCTTTGTCTAGTATGAGATAACGGTATTTATGTGGGTTTTTATTTGTGTCTTCTATCATATTCCATTGGTCTTCATGCCTGTTTTGTGCCAATACCATGCTGTTTTTGTCACTATGCTTTGTGGTATAAGTAAAATCTGATATTTTGATGCCTTTTGCTTTTCTCTGCTTTGGCTATTCTACGTCTCTTATTTTTCCAAATGAATTTCATGACTGCTCTTTTTATTTCTATGAAGAATGTCATTGGGATTTTAATAGGAATTGCATTAAACCTGTATAGTGCTTTTGGTAGTATGGCCATTTTGACAATGTTAATTCTGCCTATTCAAGAGTATGGGAGATCTTTCCATCTTCTAGGGTCTTCTTTAATTTCTTTCTTTAGTGATCTGTAGTTTTCATTGTAGAGGTCTTTCACCTCTTTTGTTATATTGATTTCCAAGTATTTTTTTAAAGCTATTGTGAATGGGATAGTTTTCCTAATTTCTCTTTCAGCTGATTCATCATTGGTGTATAGGAACACAATTAATTTATGGATGTTAATTTTGTATCCTACTACTTTGCTGAATTCATTTATGAATTCTAGAAGTTTCCTGGTGGAGCTTTCTGAGTTGATCGGCTTTTATTGTAGTAGGTTTGTCAGTTACTATTTTCAATTACATGGGCCTGGGGGCATTTGAAAATGAACCCTTGGCTCTACCACCTCCTGCTTAGTGTAAGGAAACCCCTTAGTCACTCTAGTAAGTTTTATTTTTTTTTTTTAATTTATTTTACCTTCTTAGGATTCTGATGAACACTTCAATAGTTTTTTGTTGCATTTTACACCTCAGGCCTGTCTGTCATACCATTGTTATTTCTACAGTCTACACATTCAGGGTCATTTTCACCCGATCCAAGCCTTAGAGCCCAGGACTTAGGCCCTAAGGACTCTCACTTGTCCATGGGGGACTATAGAAAGATTCAATGTCTGTTCCCATGGAAAAAAAAGTGAGATTAAACCACAGGCATGCCTGAGACTCACCTAGATATACTTTAGAATGTCTTTTGCCAAGAATATGACAGTCTTCTAAATTCTTAAAACAGATTTACCAGCTGCCTGAATGTTTGGCATCTAAAGCATTAGGATTTCTTTCTAATAAACAAAGCATAATATCACTTCTTCAGGCAATGTCAGGAAGTCTAATCAAGAGTTGACTGTAAGCCAACACT
Source organism: Geosciurus inauris (assembly GCA_004024805.1). Classification (NCBI taxonomy): domain Eukaryota; kingdom Metazoa; phylum Chordata; class Mammalia; order Rodentia; family Sciuridae; genus Geosciurus; species Geosciurus inauris. Next base: position 141,169 of record PVHX01003165.1, read on the forward strand.
TTCCATCAGCTCTGTTGATATACCAGTAATGAATGCTAAGAACATATTAACTCTTCATTTCTCTAGGTTCTCTAAGCTGAGCTTCTGTATCAAATTAAGTCAGTCAAAATAACATACCTGAGGGATATTAGCTTAGTTTCAGAAATACTTTCACAGGTATATGATTTAATATTATCTTTTGAGTTTTTATTTATGAGGGTTAATAAAGAAATATCTATGTGAACAACAATTTCCTTTTTACTTGAAAAATATTAGTTGAAGACATTGCCCATTATATACTACAATCTCTTATATAAGACTGACATGATAAAAACCTCTTTAAATTTATGTTGGGTAAAATGTGTGTCTTTTTAGGCAAACTTTTAAGATTTTGTTTATAAGACCAATGGCTTCATTTATAATGAAAATATGCAATTAAGCAAACAAAATAAGTTAAATAAATAAAGCCTTATAAAATAGTTCAAAATAATACTCCTCTGCTATAACTTAACAGGAAATTTACCAGAAAACCTCTCAAAGTTGTAAATATGGAATTCAAGCTCTTTCTTACCCATTCCTTAAGGAAAATAGAATACTGAAAAAAAAAAAAACCAAAATGGCACCAGGTGCCCTGGCCCATGCCTGTAATCCCTGCGCTCTGGAGGCTGAGGCAAGAGGGTTACTAGTTCAAAGCCAGTTTCTGCAAGGGTACGGTGCTAAAAAACTCAGTGAGAACTGTCTCTAAATAAAATACAAAATAGGACTGGGGATGTGGCTCAGTGGTTGACTGCCCCAGAGTTCAATCTCCAGTACCCAAATACAAAACCAAAAACAAGACAAAACAAAATGGCAAGTGAGAACTTTTAGCATTATGTACATTAATCTATCTTACACATACTTGATGGGACAAAGTGAAGGTTTTTTGTTGAGAGTTAAGACTCTGTGTTAAGGGTGGGATTTGAGGTGTCTCCCAAAAGCTCCTGTGTTAATGCAGAAACGTTTAAAGTTGAAATGATCAGACTTTGAGAGCTATAACTGGATCAGTCTATTCTAGTTTAACTGAATAGAGTGGTAACTGTAGGTAAGTGAGCATGGGCAGAGGAGATGGGTCACTAGAGATGTGCCTTGGGTTCATCTTCATTGTGGCCCTTTTCCCTCTCTCTGTTTCCTGCCCACTATGAATGGAACAGAGTTCATCCACTACGCCCCTCTGCCATGATGTTCTGCCTCATCTCTGGCCCAGAGCAATGGAGTCAGTCATTTATGGACCCAACTTCTGACACTGTCAGCCAAAACAGACTTTTCCTCCTCCAAGTTGTTCTTGTCAGGTATTTTAGTCATGATGCAAAAGCTAACACACTCTGGAAGATGACTATCTAGGTTTATTTAAATCCCAAATCATCCCAATTATTAGGGATACATTACTTCAGTTTCCCATTTGTTAGTTGGAAATGACAGTATACCCGAATCCTAGCATTATGGTGAAGATTACATGAGATAATTCATGTAAAAAAGCACAGTACTTAGCATGTAAGGCTTAAATCCCAGTAGCTATGCATATTGCATATATGGATGTGATAGGTAGTGATGATGATGATGGGTTTGTTGGTGGTGATTATGTTGATAATGGTGATGATGATATCAGTAATATTAATCCTGCATGAGGATGACTGTCTCATCCTTCAAAGTCTTCTTAACTTATACCATGGGGCTATATCTTTAGTTTTCTGCTGAAGAAACACCTGCTGCAGAACCTAAATAAGACCAGGTAGGAAGAACGATGCTTCCCTGGGAATGATTCTGGACTATGCATTCAGGGAGAAGTGTAAAAAGTGATAAAACTTTTCATTTTCTAATTCTAGAAATAAGACAAACAGATTAGTTTTTTTTCTTTGAGCCTCTTGTCACTTCTGTAAAAACAAGTTTTATTTAATCTTGGGGGAAAGGAAGGGCCAAGTTCTATTTTGCTTTTTGAGGAAGAAAGATAAAAGGGACTCTGAAGTTTATGCTTGGTCTACCTGGCATTATAAGGATGGATGATCACAAAGGGATTTGTGCAGAATCTCCAGACAAAATAAAAAAGTATGTATTACCTGGAACAGTGGGTTTCAGACTTTTGGTCTCATGACCCTTTTACTTAAAAATTATTAAAGGTGGCAAAGAGGTTTTGCATAGGATATAGTCCTTGACATTTACTGTATTAGAAATTAACACTGAAAATTAAAATATTAACTCATTTGAAGTGGTAACAATTAATCAATGTTAATACATTATCGTTTTTATTTTAGAAACCTATATTTTTCAAAGCAAAAAACATAATGAGCCAAGAGACATTATTTTACACATTTTGAAATTTCTATAATGTATAGTTTAATAGAAGAAAGATGAATTCACACCTTTACTTCTGCAGTCTGTTGTGATGTGTTGTTTTGATCAAAGTAAACAAAGAAATTCCAATGTTACAAGTATATGTAGATGGAGAAGGAAGGAATATTTTAATAGCTATTTGAAGCAGTTTTTCACACTACACCAAAAATCTACAAGTGGCCATTTCTTAAAGGTTAGTTGAATGAGAAAGCTGAAACCATAATCAATGAACTTTTCAACACCATTAAAACTTCATTAAAATCATTAGACTATCCTGGCATATTATACCATGCTTGATTTTGTAACATCATACATTTGTCATTTAGAAAATGTTGGTCTACTAATTATGCAGTTTTTTCAAATGTTGAAATATTTTATTATACATTAAGTAGTAACATTTGTTAATCTCATTAGAAAAGTCTGTGCTGAGAAGCCGTCAAACTTGTGACAGATAAAGTTTCCCAAACTCCTGGCTTTCACTTGACAGCTCAAATTTTATCCTTGCCAACAAACACTGTCACTTGTTTCCTTAAAGTGTCAGGTTCACTAAATTCATTTTTGAGAAAATATCTACCAAATGCTCAAGTCCAAATAATCATCATTTATGTGTTCATGGTTCTTTCAAGTAAACTTAATGCTCCATGAACAAAGCAGCTAGTTCAGCTTGCAACTCAAACAATTACACAAGAGGTTTTTGTTACAACAACCCTCATATGTGCTGTGTTTTGCTAACTATAACAATAGTGATTTGTATTAGACAGTCACACACTGAGGATTGGGATCAAATAAAATTAATAATCTTTACTGAATCATAAAGATCATTCTAAAGTGAAAAACATTTTCATTGCAAATGTGTAGCCATGAAGAATATAATGTCTGTTAATTTAAATCAGAGTAAACATATCTATACCCATATTTATAATTTCTTTCGGTGAAAACATTCAAAATTCCTTCTTATAGTTCTTCGAAATTTGCATTATTGTTATCTATTGTCACACTACTCTGTAATAGCAAAACTAGAGCTTCTTTCTCCTGTCTAATTGTAACTTAATACCCATTGCTGAAGTTTTCTACATTCCTCCCTTCCCTTTACTCTCCCCAGACTCTGGTAACCACCATTCTACTAACTTCAAGAAGATCAACATTTTTAGAATGCACATATTAATGAAATCACCCAGTACTTGTCTTTCCATTCCTGGCTTATTTCACTTAACAGAATGATCTCCAGTTCCATCTACATTGTTGCAAGTGGCAGAATATTATTCTTTATATGGCTAAAAGTACTTCATTGTATATATGTGCCATATTTTATTTCTCTCTTCATTAGTTGATGGACACTCCAGTTGTTTTCATTTCTTGGTTATTTTGAATAGTGCTGGGATAAACCTGGGAGTGAAGTTCTCTTTGAGATACTGATTTCCTTGCCTTCAAATATATACCCAGTAGTGGGCTCATATGGCAGGTATTTTAATTGCTTTGAGGGGCCTCCATACTGTTTTCCATAACGGATGTACCAATTTGCTTTCTCAGTAATGGTAAACAAGGTTTCCCTTTCTCCACCTCTTGTCAGCACTTGCAACTTTATTGTTTTTGAGAACAGCCATTCTTATTGGGCTGAGATGATATCTCATCATGGTTTTGATTTGCATTCCCCTAATGAGTGATGTTGAACAATTTCTTCATACATCTACTGGCATATACTTTTTGAGAAATGCGTATTTAGATTCATTGATCATTATTTCATTGGGTTATTTGGTTTTCATTTTTTCTTTGCTTCTCTTTCTTTCCTTTTTCTTTTTTGGCCATTGAGTTGTTTGAGTTCCTTATGTATTCTGAGAATTAATCCCTTGTATAGTTAGAAAATATTTTCTTCCATTGTGAAAGTTGTGCCTTTCCTCTTGATTTTTTCCTTTGTTGTGCAGAGAAATTTTTAATTTTAGTAAATCAAAACCTCATCAACACTAAAAGAATAAAACTGCTCCAACAGAGTTGCTCCAATACAACCTGACAGTTTTCAGCTGTCAGTGTATAATATTCTAAAGCCTTGTTATTCAAACTGCATCTGCAGACCAGTAGCATCAACATCACCTGAGAATTTGTTAGAAATGCAGGTTTGGGTTCCACCCTAGACCTAAAGAATTAGCATCCAAAATTTTAAAAATTTTCCATGTGATCTGTATGTACAGTAAAGTTTGAAAAGCAACTCTTTAAAATATATTTAGATACTTATTTTCTTTCATTGAATTCAAATAATCTATGACAAAAGGCAAGGCTTGGAATTTCTTGAAATAATGTGCAATGTGTGGGAATTTTCCAGACCACATGCAGTACACTTGTTTTTGAAATCATTTTTACAATATTTCAGTCACCAGGGTGACAGTATATTTTGCTTGACATATGACTTCTCTTCTCTAGGAACAGTGAGGCCATGAGGTGGTCCTGCAGGAAGCAATGACATTTCTCTTTTTGTGTCAATACTTGATGGGGAGAAAGCATTTATTACTGGAGTAGCCAAAAAGAATGAGAACCTCTTATGTGCATTTCCTTGTACCTGCTGTCTTTATCTTTTAAAGTATTTGGTGAGTATATTCTTGATTCTACTGCACATACAATGTTTTTAGAACATATTTCCTAGTTCGATTATTATGAAGTTGTATGCTTATATTGAGCTGGCTCACAAATTAGTTTGTTGAATGTAGGCTGCAGTCCAGCTATGCACCGCAAAGTAGTAAACAGCTGGGTGTCTTAGAGATTTTTTTTCTATTCCCTTTGTAGGTCAGAATTAAGTGTATTTTCCCAAGAAATGTACTGTGAGACTGTGGAGTCTGCTGGAAATCTCCTCTGTCAGCATAGTGTTCAATCTTGACATGTATATTTACTTAATGAAAGCTCTTGTCTGATAGTAACAACACCAACAACCTGTCAAATTGATAAAAAAAAAGTGTTTTTATCTTCATAAATTGCTGTGATCAAAAGCATTCTGAAGAAGTTTCCGGCAGTATCACTTCATTTGTAGATCCTAAACTAAAATAGACTGGCATGATTGCTATGACTGATATTTAGGCCTGACATTTATTGTTTTATATTTTAATGACAATCCTAGTTTGGAGCAGTGGTTCCACATGGGGGATTTTCATAATTTATCTGTAGTGTTAAGCTCTTTGTATACTATGAGGATGAATTTAAATTTCATCATACATTTTATTAATTTTCATCATCTTTTTTAATGTATATATGTACATGTGTATGTATGTATGTGTATATTACAGTGATGTTCCATGGTAGAGATATTCTCTGCTAATCCCTCATAGCCTGACATCCATATCAAAATAACAATCTTTCCTATACCCATATGCTGATATTTGGCAAGCCAGCTGATCTAACTTGTTTTTGGAAACCTATATCATCTTTTGTGTTCTTCCAGATGTCCCTAGCTGCTGTTTGCCAAAACCAGCCCAAATAAAAATGGGAGAATAAGAGAGGCTTTTGAGATATTTTCTGGAATTTTAATAGAAGCCTTCTTTTATACTTTCAATATAGTCATTTCTGCACTGACATGATCATTAAACATTGAACAATTTCAGCATGATATCAGTTAATGACCTTGGCATCTTTCAAATTAAGCAATGGTCATTCTAGATGAATGGGTGGGCCTTGGGATATATAATGTATTTGTACAGGAGTACAATGATTTTTCAGTGGTTGCATATGTAATAGCTTAAAGATAAATGCAAACATGTGGCAGCAGACTAAAATTTATTTCCCATTTTCTTTTAACAAAAGACCATGAACTTAGGCAAATGCCATCAATTTTACAAAAGTTATCAAACTCCTCCTCAATATTATTTTCTACAGAAAAATTCTAAATGATTAATAGCATATTTTAGGATTTCATTAGAAATTTTCATCAATGTGAAGTTAAAAATTTTATATTATTATAAAACTAGAAGAAGTATAAATATCAATTTTTCTTTTTAAAATATGGATGAGTTACTAATTATTAGTATTATATTGTATACAATAAAATTTATTCTTGTAAGAGTAAAATTTGATGAGTTGTGACAAACATATATAGTTGTGTAACTACCACCACAGTGGTTACATGGTAAATTGTGTCCTTTCAAAATTCATGTTGGAGTTCTAATCCCTAGTACCAAAGAACATGACTGTGTTCAGACATAAAGTTTTCAAAGAGGTAAAGTTAAATGAGGTTTTGGGGTTGGCCCTGATAAAATCTGATTTGGATCTTTTCGAGAATACAAAGATTGAACACCAAGGATGAGCCTACAAAGAGAAAAGACCACAGGAAGAGGCAGCAAGGTGGCAGCCATCTGCAATACTAGGGCAGCAGCCTCAGAGGAAACCAACTCTGCTGGCACCTTGATCTGGTTCTGGATCTTGAATTCTTTTTTTTTTTGTACCCAGGAATTGAACTCAGGGGCACTTAACCACTGAGCCACATCCTCAGCCCTATTGTTTGGATTTTATTTAGAGACAGGGTCTCATTGAGTTGCTTAGCTCCCACCATTGCTGAGGCTGGCTTTGAATTTGCAATCCTCCTGTCTCAGCCTCCTGAGCTGCTGGGATTACAGTCATGTGCCACAGTGTCGGGCTGGATCTTGGATTCTTGATCTTGATCTTGATCTGTTTACTTCCAGAGTCCTAGTCCTGAACTTGTGGGAAAATAAGTTTCAGTTGTGTAAACTAACAAGTCTATGACAGTTAGGTATGGAAATCCTAGTACATGAACATAACAGTTGTGATATAGAGCATTTTTGTTATCCCTGCCTCCTATCCCTCCTGCCTTTTTGTACTCAGCCCCTAGTAATCACTTATCTGATACCTCTCTCTACAGCTTTGGCTTTTCCAGACCATTAATGGAATGTTTTCTGAGTTTGTCTTATTTTACTTTGAATGAAGGTTTTTATTCACTCATGATATTTCATGTGTTAGTAGTTTACTCTTTTTTGTTGGGTAAACATTGCTGGTGGGATTGTAAATTGGTGCAACCAATCTGGAAAGCAGTATGGAGACTGCTTAAAAAACTCGGAATGGAACCACCATTTGACCCAGCTATCCCACTCCTTGGCCTATACCCTAAAGACTTAAAAACAGCACACTACAGTAAAGCAGCCACTTCAATGTTTATAGCAGCACAATTCACAATTGCAAAACTGTGGAAGCAACCCAGATGTC